>CM035595.1:32731339-32966339 GCA_020423425.1 Chrysopa pallens | reverse complement strand
TCGTAGTGTTAAGATAATAAAATAAACAATTATTTTGTTATCCAGATTCCACTATGAAAAGAAAAATTAACTTACTGCTGATAAAATTATATCTTTAGTACCAATATGAAACGATATATTTGATAAAACTGGTTCTGATAATAAATGATCATGTACAGCATTGCGACCTTCTACAGGAAACAGTGGCAAATTATCTAATAAAAATTTCTTCACAATTTTTGAAATAAAATTTTCCCCAATTTCAATAAGTTTACGATTATCAGTCAAATTAACTTCTGGATTTTCAACTCCCGCTTCACGTTGTCGTACTTCCTCTTGTAAAATAAAAGATCGATTTACAAATGCATTTTTTAATAAATTTTCATCAAAATGTTCATTTAAACGTTTTCCAAATGCAAATATTTCTGCATTATAATTCCATTCAATAAAAGTTGAACGTTTTGTTGGAGGTTGCGGACCTAGTTTATCTTTACGCCTTTTTATTTCCATTAAAGTTGGAGCAAACCATCTTTTATATTCTCTTTGAGCTGAAATGAAATTATAAATTATTATTACAAAAATTGATATTATTGTTGATTTCCCACCATTTGCTTGAATTAAAACTTGCTGTATACTTCGAAATCCTTTGAAAGTATTTGTTAAAAATTTGGTAGAAAACATTTTTACTAGAGCAGGGCTAGAGCAGTTTATTTGTTAGGTTATATTTTTATTTTAGAAACATACATGTGAAATCTTAATATACAAAAATAGGCTCCCCCAAAAATATAATTTCTAAACCGCGTTAAACATTCAAATTGTTAGAAAAGTTTTAAAAAAAATTTATTTTTAATTTACAACTATTTAAAAACATTCAGATTAAAAACATATAATTCGATCGTCATATAACCTCCATATACATACTAATATATAGATCTAAAAAAGCACATCGAAATATCGAATGAAATGATTATCGAAAACAAGTGTTCTATTCAAAATTTTTTCCTGTACATTACACTATTGACCGAATACATGCAATTTGCTTATAAATATAAATTTCAATGTTACTAATATTAGAGTTCTCATAAATAAAAACGAGAATATAAAAAGTTCCTGCTCGTTTATGGTACTAAAGCATAGAAATTATATATGAAAATTCTAAAAACTTTCTTATTCAGAATTTTATTATTTTTTTAATTTTCCAACTAAACAACTGAATTTTTACTAAATCAATACATTCAATAAAAATAAAAATAGCACTTCCTTGAGAAGAAGCACTTCAGTTTTAGAATCATTTAATTTTGCAACAGATGTTTGGTTAACAAAAAAAGATGGAAAAAAACGCCAGCGAATTATGCATTAATCTACAAACAAATATTGCCAATGTGAGGTGACATTTTAAATTAAAATCGAATATTTATATCAATCGATATTTATTGACCATATTCAAAAGATGGAGATTATCAAATCGTATGTTTGTCCATGTATTTGTCAGAAACTGGTAATCAATTTTTTATTGGATTGATTATCTTTCAATTCAGAGAACTGTACAAGCTTCATCAAAATGAGCTAGGAAGTTTTCAGCTAATAATCACCTGTATTGTAAAATATAGAGGTCAAAAATTATGAGGTAATTATAAGAAATTCAATTTTCAACACATAGGGTACGTAGCAATCGGTATATTTTTATTGTAGTGTCAAATAAGAATCCAAAAATTTTAATTAAAAAGCCAGAATATTGTATCTATTGGAAATGTCGGCACTTAAATTATTTAATTTATCGAAATCAGGTATAATTTTGTTGGATCATGTTATTAAAATATTTTTATTTAAAATTTATGATTATGTCATAAGACTTATAACCTTAATTTTTAGGAGCAAATTTTTTACGCCCTTCTTTGACCGTTTGCTCAATGGCACGGAATAAAGGCACAGATCAATCCTGTCCAATAGAACCACATAAAGAGAAAGGTTATATATATGTAAATGATAAGGAACCAGCAATGGATTTGAACTCAATAACAGATCGTGCTGCTCAAACATTATTTTGGACTGAATTAGTTCGTGGTTTTGGTGTAACATTAGCTCATATTTTTAAAGAACCTGCAACAATAAACTATCCTTTTGAAAAAGGACCATTGAGTCCACGATTTCGAGGTGAACATGCTTTACGCCGATATCCATCCGGTGAAGAGCGATGTATTGCTTGCAAATTGTGTGAAGCAATTTGTCCTGCCCAGGTAAGATTTTTAATATTATCTAGACTCATCGTTCTAGTGATGCACGATGAACTTGGATGCTTCTTGTTGAATTAAGGTTTATACTTACATTTAAAAAATTTACCTGTAGTAAACATTTAATTAAAAATATAGTATGTTACATCAACTGTTTATTTATATTGAAAAATTCACGCCTGTTATTTTATTTGATTCTATAGCATAATAATTATAACCTAAGTGTAATATTTCAAGGCATAATAAATTTACCCTAAAGTTTGTAAAATTTATTAAGTTTAATAATAGAAACTTAATTTAAGTAAAACAATTTCAAAATTTGTGAACTTATGTATACATAATTTGGCGGCTCCCCAATTTTGCAAATGATATTTGTATGGTTGTGTATGTTTTGTGTTCAATAATACATTAGATGATTATGTACAAAGACTAATTATGCATGCATACATACCAAAAATAAATACTTTGGTTTTATTAATCGATATTAATGAAAGAATTTCAAACCGCAATAAAATTTTTATTTTTTTAAAATTTGTTTTGACAGGCAATTACAATTGAAGCTCAAGAACGAGCTGATGGATCTCGAAGAACAACACGATACGATATCGATATGACTAAATGCATTTATTGTGGTTTTTGTCAAGAAGCGTGTCCAGTAGATGCAATTGTTGAAGGTCCAAATTTCGAATATTCAACTGAAACGCATGAAGAACTTTTATACAATAAAGAGAAATTATTAGATAATGGTGATAAATGGGAAAGTGAAATTGCTGCAAATATTCATGCCGATCATTTATATCGTTAAATTTGTTATAAGTTTGTAGTCTCAATAAATTATGTATATAAAATAATACATTTGTTTAAATAAATAAAGTATAAATACTTTTAGCAAAAAATAATTTAAGAATTTATCCTTTTCCAATTTGATGTGGAAATGAGTTAATTCCAATTTTAATGAATGATTAAAACGCACTAATTTAGAACTGATGCCAAAAATTTTGTCAACAACTCTGGTTGACGCCACGGCAAAGGTATTCGCCACAAAGTGAACATTTGTTTTTTATTTTATGTAATGAGAATAATTAACTAACTCTTTATTCATGTTATAAAAATATTCCAAACTAAATCATACGCCATATTTATCAGTGACTTTTGGAGAGTAGCCATTTCATGATGTCAAAAATAATCAAATAAATGTGTCCTGATCCATAATATACTGACGACGATCGTTTTCTTTGTCATGAATGTAAAACCTAGTATATATAAATAGAATTGGTCTTAAATCTTTCTTCCCCTTTTGTATAGTTTGTGAATTTATTCTGAAGAAAACGCTCAGGATAACACTCCTGAAAAATAAATTGACAGTCGAAATCATTATTAGTAGTATCCAAATTAGAGTTAGGACTAATTTTAATTAATAACGAACATAATATATAAATATTTAATAAAATATTTTTTTTTTTTTAATTTACTAACTACCGATATCATTAAAACGTTTAAGTTTGCCTGCGAGTGAATCTTTAAATAAAACTGTATCAGCACGAAATTCTACAGCTTGTAATGGCTTTTTACTAAATTCTCGAGCAAATTAATCGACACGGGCAGTTAGGATTAATTTTTCAATTAATAACACATAATATATAAATATTTAATAAAATAATTTTTTTTTTAATTTACAAACTACCAATATCATTAAAACGTTTAAGTTTCTCTGGAAATGGATCTTTAAATAATACTGGATCAGCACGAAATTCTACAGCTTGTAATGGCATTTTACCAAATTCACGAGCAAATCGATCAACACAAGCTGATCTTTCAACCATATGACCTAAATCAGCTGATAGCATTTCATTATTCGTACATTCAGGACATTTAAATTTTTTACGTGGTGTAACCTTAATTGGTGATTGATTTGTAATATTTGCAACTAAAAAATTCATAGCAATATCTTCACAATTCATTTGTGAGTCAACCCAATCACGAATCGATGCTGGTAATATATGCGTATACGCATAACTCCAATATTTATGTAAAAAGGCAGCACCAGTTAATACCATCGATATATCGTTTGTCCATTCGCTTTCATACTTCCATGATAATGTTACATTATCCCATCGATGTGTTCTGGATGGAAAACCAACAATACGGTCAGGAAATTCTCGCCATACTTCATAACCGAATTCTAGTTCATCAGATGTTAACATAATTATATCATCATCAATATTAAGTATTGCTTCCGTTTCGATTTCAGCGTATGGACAGAAACGATTTGATAATTTATTCGCATTTGTTTGTATCACTTTAACTGGTTTACTTACTTTTGGCCATTGTGAAGCTAAAACAAAAAGTTCAATTTATTTTTTTCTATTCATATTTGTATAAAAAACGAAAAATTGATCTACAGCTACAAACAAAATTTCGATATCGATAATACCGCGAATGCTTTAATAATTTTTAAATTGTAAACTTAATTAAAATAAATTTTAATCTTATCACTTAAATTGGTTTTTTTTGTACAAATTTAAAAGATGGATTACATTCATAAGAAAGTACAGCATTAAGTATGCCAATGGTGTTATATTTTCATTAATTAATTTACCGTTGAGTATTAGATTTTCTAAAGTTACGATTTAATACAACCAAATTATTTTAATATACACCTTTCAAATGATAAAAATTTTGAATGTATACTTACAATGAGGTGGTGCTTTTTTTTGATTATTCCATATAACTAAAATTTTGACTAATGATGGGACACGAGATAATTTTTCAACTAACATGAATAAACTTTGAATTCGATCATATGTTAATACAACAGCTGTAAATCCTAAAGTTTTTGATCCCATAATAGGTAAGAATAATGGATTACTCGAACGCTAAAACATTTAAAAAAAGTTCTATTGTAATACCAATAGATTACACAAAAACATGTATGCTAAAATTTTCTAAAGTAGAAAGATCCTCAAAACTAACCACGAAAATGGATACACTTCTCAAATTTACTTTAATGCTTACATCGAAGTAGAGGCGAAGATTGAATGAAATCGTTTTAAAGTCAGAAAACTGTCCTGGTTGCTTTTCAAAAAGCCTCAAAGCAACCTTTAATTGATTAGAAAAAGATTCACTGTAAGAATAGTTTATGATAATATGTTGATAACATACGGATTTTAAATATTAAGTCGAAATGTTATACAATACACATTTAAGAACGAAAATATTTATTCTTTCTTTTTAAAAAAAAAACTTCTAAAGCTTTTCTTAATAAAAAGCCCCATAACGTTTACAATCAAGAATAATCAGTTGAGGATATTCAGTAGTCTGCTTACTGGCCACTATTAATTCAATAAATATATTCACAAAATCAATCTCACAGAGAATAATATCTGCAGATTGTTGCATAAAGAAGAGGAAATTATTATTCAAATTTTGTGTACATGCGAAAGCCTATCTCTGAAAAGCCCCTTTCATTTGGGATGGAATGATTCAACCACATGGAATCATTGAAGTACCACCAAGAGATATATACGTTTATCAAGACTACAGGACACCTAATCTAATGTAATACCTATAGATAAGATAAGCTAGTTAAATCTGAAGACAAATAATGTTTGAAAAAAGATCCTCAGGCAAATATTATATACTCCCGAAGGATTGTATTATTGAATTTAAAGTCCACATATGTTGAAAGCATGAGGTTTTTTAAACGTAGTGTCCGTGAGGGCGTTGATCGCTTTATTTTCAATGAAATCCAATAGAAGAGGTGGAAGACGCCTTTTTTAAACAAGTGTAAAGAAAATCAGAATACAAATAAAATACCTGTGAAGGAATAACATTCCAATCTTCGTATTTCTTTGCCCAATGTGGATTGATACGATCTTGTAAAATATCCAATGTAGTCAAAGTAATAGTTTTAATATCCTTAAAATACATATCGTAAAGCCATGCAATTTGTTCTTGCATTTCACCAATATGTTTATCCGATACGGATTTTAAAACATCCATTAATGTGTTAATATTTCGTTCCAAAATAAATATAGCAGCTCGCTTCCAATCAATATGGGGTGAAAATGGTAATACAATATTATCATGAATAATTACTGGTATGCAATTACTTGCCAATGCTTCTAAAAATGTTTGTGACCCATATGTAATGCCACGAATAATTAAACAAAATGTTGCTTTTTGTAAAATTAAAGGATATTCAAAAAGTAATGGCATTAAACCACCATTCTTACAACGTTCTGTACGATTTGTGGGAGGTTCACAAGCTTCTAAAATTAATAATTCTGGATGATTTGCCTCAATTATACGAAGTTCTTGCATGTGATCTGGATGAATTATTGAATCGGATGATATTACCAACCATGATCTGCAAAATAAATGTTTATTTTATTATGATTTTTAAACCATGGATGAAAACTTCATCTTTATTTTTTTGAGAAAAAAATAAGATCAAATCTTCAAATATCAACTACTTCAATATTTACTTAAGAAGAATTAGAGCCGTGGAATCGATAAGAGTAAGAGTGTGGTAAACAAAGATACTTATTTTTCGACATATTGTATATAATTAATTCTATTAAATTTGAAATTAATTTTTGAAAGTTTATTTCAATCTAATTTTGATATTTAATTGATACTCTTCAAAAATTGCAAAAACCAAGGTAATGGCTGAAATTGATAAAAAAAATCGCTCTTAATACGAAATTTTGAGTAATAAGTTATAGAAATTACTTATCCACTCGTTAAATAAACCTGATTTTAGTAATTTTTGGGTCAAAATCTTATTTGATGAGTATTTTCTGAGATCACCCCAAAATTTCATACTAAGAGCGATTCCTCAAATCGATTGCAGGTTGTATATTAGAAATTATTTGTTTGGTCTAATGAAGTGAATTTTATTTTTATTTGGAGAATTCAAAAATTGAATGTTAAGGTACCATAAGTTAGTTATATACAAATTTGGTCCTTATTTACCTAATATTATTAGTATCCTGGCGTTTTATAATTTTTTGTAGAGGGCTGTATACGGGTAATGATATATCAAAATTGCGTCGAAATGTCCACGTATCAAATCCAGCAGATGCGAACATTGATTTTCCAATAGGTAAATCGTCGAAACGTTTACCAATATCAGAGTTTATGCCCATCATTGAAAATAATAAATGATTTAATCCATCATTACCCCAACTGAAAATAGTTATCACTTATCAAATTAAAATCGACCACATGAATTATTACTTAAAGAACAAGCGTGTAAAATTGTATTTTTTCGATAAATATTTAAGACTAAAATAATATCCTTACAAATTACATATGTAGGATGGTCGAAAAAGAAGTAACCGCTTATATGGTTAAATAATTTTTTTTGTCGCAGAACAAACATAACCACCACATTAATTTTGAAATAATTAAAGAAAATAATAGCTTAGATGGAATTGAATAAACCACACTCAATCTTCACCGAAAGCATGATTTAGCATTCAAAGATTCGCATTTCTTCACTCTTTTTCATTCTTCGCAAAATTAAAAGGCCATTCGAATGATTATGTTTAATCTATAATAATAGCAAATTAAAAATTTTATACTTCCATATAAGTGGTAATATCTTTTTAGACAAGTTTGCACTTTGAATGCATATCCAGAAAAACCAATTCCTATTATAGGTTTTATCAGCAACGGAAAGGAGGTAAAATTAGGTTTAAAATTTTTAATGAAAGTAGTTTGTGCCGCATGGAAGAAAAAATCTTATTTATTTACATCCTGTTAGTTAGAATTTAATTTTAAAAGCAGAAAAATATTTCAGACAAAATTTATTAGATCGAAATAGTATTTTGATGGATATCGTAATAATCTTGATTTCCACTTTAAACTGCTGGAACAATTATAAGTTATCACAGGTTCGTAGCAGATAAAAAATAACAATTTATATAAATTAAAAAGTTAGGAATACAACTCAATCTAGTTTATACTTTCTAATAACTATACATCTTTTTGAAATAATCACTCTTGTATCAAAACGAAATACATAAACAGACCTTTTCATTCCAAATAATACGATTCTGTTTTGTTCCGAATGTAAAAAACAGTGTAATAAAAATACTAAAAACTATATTTTATCTTTGTCAACTTTATTGCTGACTGTCGAAACAAAAACGAATTGTAAATTAAAATAAAAAGGTGTCTTGCGTGTAAAAGCTGATAATAACAAAACTTACAATTCTAAATTCTGTAGAACAACAGATAAATTTTTCGGTGATATATTATTTAAATTTAAAGTATCGATAGTTGGTATAAAAATACAGGCTTCATATACATCAGGCGTATAATATTTGGAGTGAATAATGGCATCGATAATTTCATAAAATTCTTTAGTAATTATATTCGTGTATGGCACATTAAATTGATTCACGTACTGTTTTAAAGGATACACGTACACCAGGATATGATCACCATAATGAGACCGTCCGCACCGATATACATTAAAACAATTCCAATAATTACAATTTTTTGATATTGAATTATTTATATGGCTAATATTATGTATAACAGATATAGATGGATTTAAAACGTTTGATAAGGATACACGTTGTCTTTGTTTTGAATTGTAATCAGGCTCAGTTGAGAATATATTCATTATTAAAACAAATGAAAGTAAGAGTATAAAAAATCCTATAAAGAAATGTTTATAACGAAGTAAATTCGGTGTAACATTGTTTACACTAATTTTTTGATATGGCAAACTAGACACTGGCAACATTTTTATTTATTTAAAAGCTTAAAATTTTTATAAAAACTTCTTATCAATCATTTTCTTATTTATTTAATATGGCTAGCTATGTAACCATTGTGGTTAGAAAAACTCCAGATAATTTAACATTGAACTAATGAACGATCAAATGTCAAAGTCAGCTGTATATTTTACAGTGTTGCCTTGCCGAGAATTTATTTCCTGCAAAACAACTGCTGCTTATGGTTGTAATAGTAATATATTAAAAAAGTAAATACCATCTAGAGCAACTTTTCAACAATTGAAAACATTAAAAAAAGTTATTAGAAAAAATTGTTCTCTACAATTTCCGACGTTATAATTTTTTACAAAGGGGCTTATCTTTTTATAAAGATAAACGTGTATCCAAATTTGGCTTAACATAAACTAACCTTTTTTATATTCGACATAGATATGTCCAAGTATATTAATTTTAATCTAAATTTTGTAACTCTAGCATGTATTATAAAATTTTAGTATAGGTGTTCATAGAATCACCTATTAAGCTCATTTCGTATATAAATATATGCTTATGTAATTATAACTGTATAGATTGAAGATTGAATGGATTAATAACATTGATACTAAACCTTATGTCTATGTGGTTTTAAAATTTAAACGGTTGTAAAGGACGCTCTATTGAAAAATGTATATATGGACAGGGAGAGAAGATGCCAGATTACTTGGTTGTTAGTTGTATAGCTATGCACATATATTGTCGAATGCTTATGTAGCACGTGAGTTTGGTCACATACAGTGTTGGTTGTGCAGAGTGGTGTGGTCATGTTGACGTCAGTGCTTGCGTTGTTGTTGTTGTTGTTAGTTAAGTAACAAGCAAAATCGGTTGCTAGTAGTCATATTGGACAGTGAACGAGTCACTATAGCATTGGTGTTGTGAATATTTTTATGAGAGTGAGATAGTTGTTTGACTTGATGGCAGCGTTGTTTTGTAGTTAATTGAAATGTTGTCAGATTACGTGGAGTATAAACCGTTGAAGAGAATAGACATGAAGTGAATATACAGTCGTAAACAAATGTAGTACCAAATGATTTGAGTCGTACGTTGAAGTAAACATTTTGATGTGAATAAACTATTTGAGAACAGGCTGCTTCATTATGTATTTTGACATTATCTATGAATATTGATTTATTATAGGGTCCAATTTAATTTTTATGTACATTTACCAAATTAAATCCTAATTTCTATTAAACATTGACTATATATTTTGTTTCTGAGCAACCCTAGTAATATTACAGTCAAGCATCTAGGCAATTAACTCATTAGTTATCTTCACTTGTTATTTGATATTACTAGTATTCATTTTTCTAATTTGTTTTCAAATTAACTATGCTAGAACGTCCACAAACTGTATACTTTCGCTCTGACACGAAACAATCTCTTTTTACCAGAGAAGAAAGCTAAATAAAAAAATTTAGGCTACAGTCATACTATCGTTTATTATAACTTCACAATACGCGTCAATTGACACGTGCCCTTAAACTTTATATTAAATGAAGCTTAATTGTCACACTATTTTTCATTTAAACGCACGTTACGTTATTACATTTGTACTAAAAAACAAATTTGGAATTCGTTACACATGTGTATAAATGGGCGCTTGTGTGACCGAAGGTTTAGTATTCAAAAGAATACAAATCTAAAAATTTAGTACTCGAAAAGGCTTTTAAAAAAAATTTTATCTGATTATAAAAAAAATTTTTTATCTTAACATTTTCAATACAATCTTTAAAAAACGTATTTTTTAGGGAACCTAAATAAAATAGTAATGTTTCAATTAAAATGTTTATTCCAAAAACAAAAAATAATTGCTAATAATAATAATAGTAAATATAATAAAAAAAACGAATTATTAAAATGACCACTCACACTATGATATGGAAAATAAAAAAGTGTATTCCACTAGATCAGAGTCGCAATAATATAATATTGAAGTCTATTGAAGATTTTCAAAATAGTTTTATCAAACTTAAAAGCAGACTTTTGAAATTATTATTTATAATTTTTTCGAATAAACAACCATTTTCTGTCGGTCGAATTCAATATTTAATTATATCAGTTTTGCAAAGATAGAAAATATTTGTTAATTTAATGTCTTAGCAAACAGACATCTGTTATTTCAATGTCGAATTCAACAAAAATTCCTTTTATTAATAAATAAATCTAGTAAACGAATCTTATTTACTAAATATTAAACGAATTTAAATATGAAGTAAAAATCTATTTCCATATATGCAGATGTCCAGTTTTTTATATTCTTGCGACTTGCAGATTGGGTTTGCTAACAAACTCTTGATTTTACCATATCGATTTAGTTCACACACACACACAAAATTCACAACATTCATGATGTGCAATAATAAATAACAAATATTTCTATAAAATTAATGATACATATAATAAAATACAATTATTTCTGGATCCTTAACGCATACATTTAATTATGTTGAGATGTTTAACTTAAAACTCATTTTAGTCGATAATGTTTGATAAGCGCACAAACAAAAATTTTGATGATTGGGAAGTTCTTTGAAGAACCCATCAAATTTTCATTGTCTATCAGCTCTAAGATTACAATAGGGTATGCAATTCTGAGACGAAAAGTTCTTTTGTGTGTTTTATATACGAGATTATTCATTAATAATAAAATTTTAAAAATAGTATAAAATATGTTCAAATTTCTGAGAAAATTGTAAGCAAATTTTTGTTTAACAAAATTTGACAAAAATAAATTTTTCTGCAATTATAATCTGGACATTTTTTATATAAATTTAATATTTACACGCATTTACTTCATAGTTTTAAAATACAAAATTTGAAATATACCAATATGGTTTTTTCGATTTTTCTATAACATCATAGAATTTCGGTCCATATCCGCTCATTCTTTGCTCTCTCTCGGTATAAAGATTTTTTTGCATATAAATAAGAGGAACCAAAATTTGTAAAAACATAGAAAAATTTTTTTGTTTTAAAATTTATAGATAAAGTTATTAGACGTCGGTGATTTTATCCTCTAAAAGATGATTTCGAGACATATTTGATTTCAATTTCCAAATTCGTTCATCCTTGTATGTGCTTAAATTACTCTCTCTTGTCTGTAAAATCCCCTATGTATGTTTTTAAATTTTTGTCTTACATCAGATAAATCTTTTTTACAATAATAAGAAAAAATTTTCGTTATTGTATTTTTAGTAGTAGTAGCATTGTTGTTCGTAAAAAACAATCAATATTCGTGAAATTTGTTTTTATGAAAATATAGTTCCAGAACTAAAAAGACATATCCACTGTAACGTGAATATCACACGCATTCGTAAGCCACGCAATAAGCATACTAAAATTTCCAATCACGTTATCACGATTGCAGACACGTCAATTAATACAAATTGTAATAAAATAATATTAATATTCCTTGGGCATTAAAGAATATCTTGGTGGTGTGTTCCATACAGCACTAGACTGCCGCCGTAAGCGGTTTTCACTAATATTTGGAAATATAGCTCGTAAATCAATAGATGTTGGTTTAGATCCAAACAGATCAGAAATAATTTTCCTTGGAATTTGAGATTGTTTTTCTAAAGCATGTGCACGATATGGCAATTTACTCCACAATGGTACGGGTCTTTTAGGATGTTCTTCATCTTCACTTTCAGCATCTGTATCCAAATCGAAAACAGTTTCAGTCTTAGGCGCATGAGTGGCTTCTTCATCTTTTTTCGTTTTCATTAATTGTTTTGATTTTGCAGCTAATTTTTGTACTCGAGCTTTAGCCTTAGCTTGCTCGTATTCCTCTTGTAATCGCCGCTTTTCAAGTTCTTCTTCATCTCGTTTACGTTGAGCTTCAAGTCTTTTTTCAGCTTCTTCTTGTTCTTGTTGTAAACGTTGTTGTCGTGTTACATCTTCTACGCGTCTTCTCTCTTCATTTTCTTGTGCTCTTTTCTCGGCTAATGCACGCTTACGTGCCAGTTCTTTTTTGTATGCTTCACGTTCCGCCTGTATTTGTTTTAATTTTTCTTGTTTTTCACGTTCTTCTTTTTCAACTTTCATTTGCCTTTCTTTTTCCATTTGTTCACGTGTTTGTTGTGCTCTCAAAGCCTTTTCTTCCCGTTTTTTCTTTTGTTCTTCAACTTTTGCAAGCATCATAGCTTCTTTCTTCTTTTGTACCTCTTCTTCTTTTTCTAATTTTTTACGTGTTTCTTCCTCACGTTTTTCACGAAGGTCTGATTTTAATAATTTAATTGCACTACCTGTTTTCGGTATAAAGCTCTCCATATTTGCAACAATATTATTTAATTTTGATTTGGTTTTTGATGAATCACTATGTAAGGGAATGTTCGGAGTTTGATGTTTGGTAGTTTTTGTATTTTGAGATTCGTCGTCCTGAAAAAAATCGATAATTACCAATTAGTGTGAAATGATTAAATGTAATTCATATTCAATTTTTTTTTCATAGAGACCTTAATTACAATATATATATCAAGCAGTTTGTTTAGATTGGACAACTTGTGTTGAAATTGAGACAAAAAACAGACAATTTATGAAAAAATGTTTCAATGGTTAAAAAAAGTATTTTTTATCCTTGGACTTTTCTTATAAGTCTTATGCTTTAAAATATGAATTTTATAGATTTGAAACTATATAACTTTTTTAATTTGAGCTTGATAGCTATATATATTTTAATTATCGTCTTGTTAGATTAGCTATTTAGTTGATTTTCTGATCTTTCAAAAATTTCAGTGAATTATTATCTTTTAAAAAGTCATTTATGTTCGGGAAAACTCCACGAACAAATTTTTTGTTACCAACAAGATATATATATATATACAACAATAATAAAAACCTTTTTATAAACATTTTCTTTGCCTGCGGTGTGTGCAACAGCTGCAGCAGCCGCATCTATTGCTTTTTTCTTGGTTCTTGTAATTCGTTGAGGTAGTTGCGCTGGTTCTTCCTTAACTTCTTTTTCTTTATTTCTAAAAAGAAACGAAATTTTCTAATTTTTATCATTGTACATAAAAAAAAAATAGATTTGATATTGTTTTTTTGTAATTCACTTTGAAATATAAGCTTTTTCTTTCTATACAAAAATGAAAGAAAAGAAATTCAAGCAAAAGAAAAATAAATCCAACTATTTATTTCTAATTTGAATGGAATTCATACAAGGACATGACACTTCGATTATTGTGATTGTAAGATTAATTTCCCGGTAAAATTTTTATATCGTTGAATATGTGTGACACCCTTGATAATAAATCTGTTCGATAACATACCAATTGTTTAGACATTATCAGGGATTTTATGGAGCTCCGTATCTGTAACCAGAACTATCTTATAATCGAAAATAAAAATATATGCTTAACCGTAACCGATTCCGAAATAAAAGTTTAAGATTATTATGCATTTTTAAATATTAGATAAAACTTATAAATAAGTACTCACAATAAATACTTATATGATTGACTGTAGTACAAAATCTAGAAATAAAGCTAAATCATTATCTATTTGTATTTTATTTTAACTTAGGTCCTTAAAAATTGAATATCTATAACCGTATCCGTATCTTATTATATTCCAATATCAACATCAGTATACGTATCCGAAATGCATATTCATAACATCTCTGTTATCGACCCTAAAATATTATAATACATTGACACTTTTAACGGAAGGTATTAGAATTTATCTCCCATTCATCCTAGAGTATCTTAAAACAATTTTAAAACGATAATAAAGAATATAGCAAAAAAGTCCACTGAGGGAAATCAGCACTTTAGTTGCAATTTTACCTAACTTTTGACCATTTGCCAAAATGATTTGTATAATAGAACATATTAATAAATGGAATAAATTTGAAAACGGGGCGAATGCCACCTCACCTGAGGATGATAATTTCAAGATAAAAATAAACATAGAAATCGAAAATAACACAATTGAGTAAAAAATGTTTTATAAAGTTTTTTTTTTTTTTTTGAAAAGTCAATGGGTACTTCTTTAATTATCCGTGATATGATTTTGTACGATTATTCAAGAATAACTAGAAAACATTACATTATACAGTAATGTAATGTTTTAAAATAAAATTAAACGTAAAGTAAAAAAATCAAGCTTCTAAAAAAGCAGAAGATTAATTTCTCATTTCTGTAGCGTTCATTTAGCATTGAGTAAAATAAACATAGAAATCGAAAATAACACAATTGAGTAAAAAATGTTTTATAAAGTTTTTTTTTTTTTTTTTTGAAAAGTCAATGGGTACTTCTTTAATTATCCGTGATATGTTTTTGTACGATTATTCAAGAATAACTAGAAAACATTACATTATACAGTAATGTAATGTTTTAAAATAAAATTAAACGTAAAGTAAAAAATCAAGCTTCTAAAAAAGCAGAAGATTAATTTCTCATTTCTGTAGCGTTCATTTAGCATTGAGTAGTATAAAAAATGAACAATAACTAAAATGAAACTCATAAGATCTTTTCTAAAAAACGTATCTTATAGACCTTAAAATTATCTCCAATATAATTTATAAATCTGATTAGATAACTTAAAATTTATAATAAGGAGATTATACCAATCTAGGAATAATAGTGTACATTTACAAAAAAAAAAAAAAAAAAAAGAAGCGGATAATTTCAAATAATTAACTTGAAGATTTGATATTTTTATGAAAATGATTATTTTTAAAACATTTAATATTGGAGATCACTTGTGTATACATACACATTTTAAATCATTTAAAAATATAAAAATAATACTTTATATTGAGTGAATTATTATAATGGTTGTTAACGTAATTTTTGTTTTTGTTTAATGTATGTGTTATATTTAACTTACCTAAACAATGTATCTTGATCTTTTATGTTGAACGTATTATCATTTAATATTTTCAAAGGTGATGATTCAAAACAGCGATCAGTATCTTTATGCAAAACAACCGTATTATTCATAGGGATCACTTTACTCAAAACAATCGTATTATTCATAGGCGTATCTTTATTCAAAGTAATCGTATTATTCATAGACGTATCTTTATTCAAAGTAACCGTATTATTCATAGCCGTTTGATGCTTTAT
Organism: Chrysopa pallens; assembly: GCA_020423425.1. Lineage (NCBI taxonomy): Eukaryota > Metazoa > Arthropoda > Insecta > Neuroptera > Chrysopidae > Chrysopa > Chrysopa pallens. The sequence goes on along the minus strand of CM035595.1, from coordinate 32,950,271 downwards.
ATCAAACATTTTATTATTTTTATTTTCCAATTCTTTTACTTCATTTATCGATTCGTTTCTGACATTATAATTGGCATATTGATTGTCTATATTTTTTAAACGTACAAAACAATTTTGAACTAAAGGAGGTGATTGCACTGCAGTGGTTGATACTTGATCTTGTGCATCTTCGTAAACCGAATGTTCATTTCCTGTTTCATTAGCATTTTTGATTTCTGTTTTTTCAGATGATTCATTTACAGATTTATCAATGACTGAAATTTTCTTTGCTTTAGGTTTATTTTTATCATTATTTTCAATTTCGTCTTCACTATCGCTTACTGTGAGTATAATTCCTTTTGGTATTTCAATTTGTACGTCATCTTCATCATCAGTTTGAGTGGGTGATCGCTGTTTTGATCGATCACGTTGTATTTTGTTTTTCGTTGCATTTTTAGTTCGGGCTTTGCGTATTGAACGCTCCTTATCTTCCTTTTCTTGTTTGAATACAGCATTTTGCAAATCATTATTCGGTTTTGGTTCATCATATTTAATCAATTTTTTTGGTCTACCCCGTAGTACACCTTTAGGAACTACAAATTCATCTTTTTTCTCAGCATGTGTTTTTTCGATTTCATTTAAAGATTCTAAAGACAACTTTTCTTTTTTAATTTGAACTTCAAACTGAAAAAAATTAAATTTAAATTTATTTATACTCTGTTAAAAAAGATTAAGTGTAACCTATTACATTAAAAAACTTGAAATCCTATGATGTTTTTATTTTTTTATTGAACTATTAAACTAAATAATATATCGATCAGAAAAATAGCTTTTTTTATGGAATTTTAGGTCTTAGAAGATATCGCATCAACAATTTAACACTATTTTTGAATGAATTGTTACAAAATTCCAAAAAAAGATTCTCGAACATGTTAGACAAAATGTATGTTTAAAATAACAGCTATTTGCCAATCTTTATTTCGCCTCAGTTTAGGGATTCACTATTTTAGATTTAATAACAAAGTTGCATGAAATTTTGTGTTACGAAAGAAATTTCGAGTACCAACTCGATGCATATAAAAATTATAATATTCCTTTGGTAAACACAAATCAGGATTATTCAAAAATGATATAGCGTTTTTAATTTAGACGTTCTAGCTCTGTTATTTTTATAATACCGGAAAAACATAAATAATTGTTTTAAAGTATAATTTTATGTTCTACAATTATTATTTGAAACTTTTATTTTTGCCAAAACACTTGACAAAAAAACACTTTTTTAAATCTTTTTTTACTCAGTCTCTTCGGAAGACAGAGGATATCAAAATGTATAACGTTCAAACATTTTTCACCACATTATAAACGCGTAGAAAAAATTTTAGCCTTTAAGGTCGTTATATATAGTCGAATATTCGTTAGTTGGCTAGTTGGAAATCCGCTTGCTTACGAATATCTGTCAAGCAACTATGTAGAGTGGCCTATATACTATGACGTAAGTTTGGCGGGATCTTGGCTCTTAGTCTATATCTATTACGAGCGCTTTCGTATCTAATTTTTAAATAATTTTACTTCGGATTTTATAATTTTAATCAACACATAGTGGTAGGTACAGAGAAGTTACGTAAAATTTTTTATATTAATTCAGTTGAAGCGTCTTTATTCCACGAACATGGATATGAAGCTATTTTTTCTTAATTCGTAAAAAATAAGCAAGATATAGTCATTCAAAAATCCTGATTAAACAAAAAGGGGCATCCGACGTATATCCATGAGATTATATATAAAACTTTTTCAAGAAAGGGATACTAAATAATCTTTGAGAGCTTGTAACTTTGTTTTTGAATCAATTTTAATTTAGTTTACGAGTTTAGTTATTTTATTGAGTCTAGTTTAACATTTTGATGTGTAAAATAGGAAATTTTTTTAATACAACTTTTACATTATGATCGAATTTAATCTCCATAACTAATAAATGATACCGTCGATCCCCGCACCACTTCTAGAAGAAGTATTCGGTCACAAGAATCATGAATAGATAGATAATCAAAAACATTAGTAAACTTACTTTAGCTAAACTATCGGGTCTTCTCATTTTTTGAGAAATGCTTATATTTACTTGTTTTGATATCATTTGTCCAGCTACTTTAGATGCAGCTCTTTTTGATCGTTTACCATCATCATTTTCATTTAAAGCAGTTTGTTGATTTTTATTTTGATCTGGGTTTTCTTCATTACATTGTTTTCTTTTTGTATCTTCAGTTTCGGATGAATTACTATCAACTGGCGAATCGCAATCTGTATAAAACGAAGAAAAAAAGTATTTAAAATGTTTCATCAAAATTTTAAATCAGTAGCGAATTTTTTCACTTATGACAATAATAATTAAGCGAAATGGTAGTAATTAAAATTTCATTTTACTACTATAACAAATTTTAAATTTTATATTGTAATCGTAGACATGTGAAGAAATTGAAATACCGATAAGCAAAGAAGTGGAACTGCGATTGGGTTTTTAGTACCCGGTGTTGTTGGTTCTCTATGCCTTTCTTGGACCCCTGGAAGCAAGATATCCAATGGCGTAGGGCGTTAACATAAAACTATCATAAGCATATCACATATTTAAGTCCTCGCATCAGAGATCCGACTCTTGGACAATCCTTGTATAAATATTAACAGGAATGTAAATCACGCCTATACAACTCAGAAAGTCTAAAGACTTCCCGCTGAAAGTGTTTTCAAGAAAAAAAAAAGTTTCAAAGATTGATCAAGTTTGGGGCCAAACAATGTACATCTAATTCTTTGGAGGTGAAAATTGAGATTACCAAGATAGTAGTTTAACCTAGAATAGCCAATCAAAGTATCTTATTTTACTTTGGAAACTATTTGCCAGTTTCAACTGAGCTCAGTTAAATAGACGAAATCTTACTACTTGAAATTGAGCTATATAAATGTTTTATTCAATATAGGCGACTCAACTCCTGGAAGCATTCATAGAATTTTAAAACCCATGGAAGCGTTATTGGAATTTTAAAGTCCCATGGAGACGAAGTGCGACATAGTTAATATCCATAAAAACGGAGAAATTTGAAAACAAAACATAACCAAAATTTCATAAATATAATCTATGATTATTTATTTTTATTAAATTGCACTTATTAAAAATAAAATGTATTTATTTTTATTCAGTTTTTTCAACAAAACTCCCAAAAGATTGTTGTTTAGGGTTAGAAAGAATATAATTGATTTAAATGCACTGCAATTCTGCTATAATTTTTATAAAGCCCGACTTGTTCCGTATGTTACAGGCTTACTTTAACTTGAAAATTATTCATAATTTTCAAAATGTATGTCTTCCGCACTCTAAAATCGGGATGTCAGATATGTTCAAATCTAAGTACAAACAGTTTTCAGTCAATATATCTGTAACATTTACTTATATGTAATTTTTTCGATAAAGCAATAAAAACGGCAGAGAAATATGCAACAAATCAACTTCTTACAGTCTTGTCGACTGGTGTAGAATTATTCCTTATGGGACGATGCGGTGGGGTACCCTAACCGTTGTAAATTAGTTTTTTTTATCAGTAAAAATATCATAATCAAAATGTATACCCGAATAATTACTTTCTTTATACCTCGAATAGAACTTAAAATTAATATTTTTATAATAAGGAACTTCGTTCCTATCCAGTGTCCCACGACACCACACACTTTTTTTATATCTAGAATGAAGTAGTAAAACAATATCATTAAATACCTTCATTTTTTTCAAGAATTGCTTCAATATTTCGTTTACGCCCTTTCTTGACGTTATGCGACGGATCATCTGGTAAATTTTTTTGAATCCATGCATTGAAATCCTAAAAACAATTTCAAACATAAAAAATGACCGTTATAAAATGAATGTTTATAACTTACGTCAATAATATCTTTTGTCTGACTTTCAAATTCCTTAACTATGTTCTCTTGTTCAATTAACATATATTCTAAACGATCAAATTTTGTTTGTATACAATGTGGTGGTTCTTTTGGCATTTTTATGAAAATTTTACAAACATAAAAATTTTTTAAAGTTAACACTTCAACTGAAAATGCTCTATGATGCAGCCTTGATTTACAAATTAAATTTAAAAAACTACAGTGCTACCAACTATTATAAACAAATTAATTCTGATAATTAATCTAAATACCCTAAAAAACGATTCAAATCCAAATTGTTACTAACGTTTTTTTTTTTTTTTAATTTTTTGGCTTCAGCTACTTTTAGCTATATAGCCATTAACCAAAGGGGATTATTATTATTTTTTATACAACAACAGTACACAGTACTGCTGGGTGGTCACCCATCCAAATACAGATTGTGACTGCTGTTGCTTAACTTTATTGATTGGTCTAAGCCTGTCATTACGTTACGTCAGTCCGTTGTCTACTAACGTTTTTAGTCTATAAAAATAATCAGCTGAGTGGACCCTATAATACTAGGTTTATATTTTTGCTACTGTGGGACTGAATTAGCAACCTTAATCCGATTAGTTAATATAAAATCCAAAAAATTGGAATTTTCATGTCTATGTCAATCATTTGCGACAGCTTTCATTTCATTTGTGACTAATTAGTTTAGGAGAAATTCGATGGTTAATTTAGGCGTTTGTGATTTCCAAACATAATCACAAAATCGTTTGAGACAACGTAGTTCAAGAAAGTTCAAGAAGAATTGAAACTTAAGTAAATGAAAAACTTACTGTTAAAATTGTATTTCCTGCTATCAAAATTCCGAAGCTTTACAAACTTAAAATACCTTTATGATTTTACTATTAAAATTACTAATTATAAAAATTAATCACTAAATAAAAACTACAAAATAATTGTTTATTAAAATCAATATATAAAGCATATTAACAAATTGTTTACAATTCCTTTTTTTAAGCAATATTTAACGAATTTTTTTATTTTATCATTAATTACCTTTTTAAAATAAAAAATTTGTTATATAAAAATTATGTATTATAATAATCTTAATAAGTAAAATTTGGAAATATTTTCTTTTATTTAATTTGCTAGGCTCGTTATTTACGTTTCGTAAGGAAAAGTGCAGCCATCTGCGTATAGTTCTTGTCCTCGTAATGAGGCAAAGAAATCATATATAAGTTATGAGACCAACTTTAAAAAAAGAGAATTTGAGGCTAGTTACACATTTATTAGTTATATTATATAACCACTATGTTTAAATTTAAAAAAATTATTAAAATATATTTTGTTTAATCGTGATTGCAGACTGCAGCGATTCGCGACTAGCGACAGATTTTTCAAAGCGGCAAGCTTTAATTCAATAAACGATTTTCTATTGAATCTTTCCACTGATGCATCACCTAAAACATTATTGAAAAATTTAAATTGATATATTAATATTATGTATTTTCTATCTCAGAAAGTTAATTTGAAAACTTTAAACTTTTATTATAAATAATAAATTCAGTTAATATCTAAGGCTTAATATGTATAAGAGTATGCAATGGCGGATTTATAATAAAAATTTAAGTACGTTTCATGAAAAATGAAAATTAGTTTTTTCAATCCTAAAAAAAAAAATTGTAGATACAAATAGATGCACATGTTTTACATATAATTTTTACATACAATGTCTAAAATTTTAAAAATTTTTGTGTTGGCATAAATGTCAAATTAACAGTTCTTAAAGAGGACTTATAATGGTAGAAACGTAGGAATACTATGTAAATAATACTCTATATAGCTCGATGAAACTATCGCACGTAGCTATAATATGCAGTCGCCACTCGCAATATCTATAAAAGAAAACAAAAATTAAGTCAAGTGTTAAATTTGTCATTTAGAGGATTTATCTTCAATATAGGGGAAAAACAAGTGTCGAATTAGTGGAAAACCTATCTGGCAAACACATGTCAAATAGCAGCCATTTTGAATTTCTAGAATATATTTATAATACACATAAACTATAAACGAAGATTTATATATCTGGAGACAAAAATTAATTTTAGAATATGTATAAATCAAAAAATAATTCACCTGAACGCAATTCTAAGATGTCCGAAAAAGAATTGCGTAAATTAGAAGAGAGGTACTCCATATATTGTGTCATAATTTATAGATTATTTATTAATATGTTGTATTGTTATCAGACGTGCAAAAGAAGATTTTTTAATGTCATATGGTCCAGTTTCAATATGTCAATTTGAATTGAAGAAAATTGAAGTAAATATTGATGGTATTTCATCACCAGTTGAATGTCCTCAACCTCCATTACTATATGATTTGGGCGATCCGGAATTATTCAAAGTTTATAGGCGACCCGGTAATTTTTCATTTATTTAAGCCCTAAATTTTCTAATTGAATTATTGAAAATAAAAAATTTATAATATATGCTTTCTAAACATAGTAAATCAACTTATAGTTATTTAATATACTCATGATATTACTCAGAAGTCAGAAAGCAAATGAAGATTGCAGAAACAAAGAAGGTTTTATAGAAAATTGAAGATCAGCAAGATATTGAAAAGTAAACGAAGATCATAAACAAGGCTGAAAAATAAATGAAGATCAAAACAAGCCTGAAAATAAATGATCAAATATCGGTAAAATATTTTATTTATTAAATTAAAATTTTCTTTTTACACTAACATTTGTATAGAAAATTTTTTGAGAATATCGAAGGTGTAATGAAGATTTTAGGTGAAATTTTGATCAAATCTGTTTCTATTCAATTTTTCTTAAGTATAATTGTTTCTGAATTTGAAGAAATCAGCAAGAAGATTGAAGAAGTATGAAGAATTTTTTTTAATTTTATTATTAATGATACTAACTTTTAAATTTCAAAATGTATGTAGTCTTAAGTAATGACTTGTACATATAAGTAGATAAAAGAAATTCCCTTTCTGGAAATTAGTTTCCAAATAATGAACGATTAATCCTTAGCAATTCAAAAATTTATTAAGTTAAAACTATTATATTTTACGAAATAATTTTACAAGTTTCAACCAAATTTACGTAATATTTTACAAAAATGTTAATTAAGATTGTCAACCAAGATTCCTAAATTAATTAGCCTCTTGTTGTAAAGATTAAGTAATATCTAGAGAAAATGGATCGTATAACCCAATTTTGTGTTAAAACCATTTTATAAAATTTTGAATAATAAATATTTAAATTTGTATTTTTGTATACGAAAATATTTGCATAAAATCTGGTAAAAAAACAAATTTCATGCTTTTTTAGGTGAAGGATCAAAACCAATATTTGCAAATGTCTTAGTCAATCAGCCGCCAGATTTTAGGCGAGTTTCAATTAGAAATTCTCGTAGTCCAGAAATATTAAGTGCATCTGAAATTATACGATCGACTCGTCAACCTAAAAGTCCACCACATCAAAGCAGTCATCACCATCGTGATCTTAGTCGGTCTAGACATCGTTCTATAAGTCGCAGTCGATCATCGCGAAGTAGAACACCACACAAATCATCATCTTCACATCATCGATACAGAAGATCCTCACCTGAAATAGTTGTACATAAAACTTCATCTGAATATAAGCCATCACGAAGTGGAAGTATTCATAGAAGAAGTCCACAGCCACCAGAGTCAAATAAATATGATAGATCACCAAAACGACGCCGTAGTCGAGAAAGTTCTGAGCGGAACCCAAGTAGACGAGCAAATAGTTCTAGCCGACAAACTAGTCCGAGGAGATATAGTCCAAATAGAAAATATAGCCCGAGTCGCAGTAGTCGGAGACCAAGTCCATCAAACAGGCGTGAATATGAACGAGATCGTTACAGAGGACATCATTCAGAAAAAGAGCGCAATTACAGTAGTAGGCGAAGCCCAGATAGGTAAATATTTGTACTGCCTACTCATATATAAAAGATGCTTAGTAATTCGATGCTTTTTTTGTCTGAAATGGGTTCTACTTTGGATTTAATAATTTGGAATAAATTTCACAACATGTTCTCGTGGTATTGCAATAAGCACTAATATTTTACTATTTTTAAAACGTTTTAACATTTAGTTTTGATTAAATAAATCTTTCAATATTATATTTTGACTGTTTCACTTTCCATGTTTAATGGGTAGAGATTGTCTTGCGTCAAATTCCAATTGTAAATTAACAATTTACAATTGGGGGGAAGGGACATGTCAAATTCCAAAAGAACAAAATTTCAAGAATTCTTTATCATATATTGCTGATAGTAATGAACTAATATTTTTTCAAAATATAATTTATATTTTAGACGTTCGAGTCCAAGAAGACATCACAGCCCTTCTAGAAACGAAATGCCCGTTATGATGGTATATAATTAATTTATTCACTTCTAGAGCTTTTACTCATGGTGTAATTTTTATTTCGTTTAGATGCCAATTCCTCCAGAATATTGGATGAGTCTAGCTCACACAGCAGGACCAATGTTCAGACCACGATTGCCACCAGGCTTTATGCCAAGACCAATACGACAACCATGTATTCCAGGCGTTTATATTCCTCGCCAACAGCATTATCATCAACAACAAAACCAACAAGCAAAGAAACAAATAGATCGACCCGCCCCTTCAAGTACTATAACATCAGCACAACCATCGTCGACGGTTACAACTAGTGTAGAAAAACAATAATTCCAAATGTTTTATATTTTAAAATCTAAGAATAGAAAGTTTATTTATAAACGTATTAGAGTAAATAAATTTTTTTTTAAGTTTGTGTAAAAATTTGATTGAATTAAAGCGAACAAGTTTTTTAATTAAAATTGAATTTTACTTTACTAGCAATCTACCTGCATTTTTTATACGGAGGAAAGATTTGTACTAAAATAAAATGTAGCCTTCCATTAGACAGATATACCTGCTTTAGTAATATACTATTGACGTACGTGCATAACGATGTTAAAGTGTGTTTATTGACTAGATCATATTTTTGTCAATTGTAACCATTCAGATTTATTTTTAAAATCTGATTTATTAAAATCACTCTCAAAGAGACAGAAGTTAGTTTGATGGTATTACAGATTGCCTATATATTTTTTATACTCGACATACATAATATGTCAGAGTATTTTAGTCTAAAGTTTGTAACGCTCGTAAATATTGATGGTCGCACACTAACAAAATTTTTGGTATAGGTGTTCATAGAATTGCCTAATTAGTTTATTTCCGTTCGTTCAAGGAAAGTATAAAACTAATCTGGATAGTGAAGAATTTCAGATTTATTAACAGAAAATTGAAGGCATTTCTTGACTTTTGCTGAAGCCCTATCATAGTCTTATAATCAGACCATACATAAAAAGGCAATATGTTTTAATACTTAAAATAACATTGATTTTAAAAATATAATAAATATTTGTCACTTTTTTAGAAGGGTAGTGTATACATAAACATTTATGATTATTATTTATTTATTTTTTTATGCAAATATAAAATTATTAATGTATACATAATATATTTTATAACAATATAATTGTATATTGTATAAAATTCTGTTTATTATTATTCATAACATATGGCCTACTTTAATAAATATCGTTCTTGTTACCCGTCAAGTTCTTTTCAAGGTACCTTTTAATAATATAACTAAACTACACGTATCTAAATTACTAGATCACCACCATTATTACAAATTATTGGAAATTAAAAATTAATTTGCAAATATATACATAGTTAAATACCTTTTGATTAATAAAATATTATTAATTGCATACATTTATTAATATAAAGCTTATATTTTGTATTATATGAGTATATAATTATTGATTATTTAAATGTTATATTGAAAGTTTCTTTAATATTCTTGGTGGATTAGATCAGATTTGTGATTTTGTTACAGATCATAACTAAAACAAGTGAAAATAACATCTAATTGTATAGATACCTGATATAGGATTCAGTATCAACTATTTTGTTTGAAGTATTTATAATGATTAGCATTCATAAAACATCCTAAATATGCTGTTTTTAAGTTATACAATATAATAATAATAATGTCTATTGAAAATAAGTGTTGTTATTATCTAATTTTAGCTGCAACCAAAAGTTGTTTGTTTTTAAAAAATAAACATTTTTTTTTAATTTAATTTTTCTTCTATCTTTGAATTCAATAAACTGATTTTGCTCATTCACGAACTTAAACTGACTTTTTATGTCTGATATACGTTACAAAAATTTCAATTCGATATCTCTTTTTGTTTTTGAGTTATCTTGATGACGTACAGACAGACGAACGTGCGCAAATGGTCTATTTAGATTATTCTATGAACAGTGAACACCCATACCAAAATTTTGTTAGGGGCTTCATTATTTTCTAACGTTACAAACTTTAGACTAAAATTAATATAGTCTAACATAATGAAATGGGATATAATGAATTTCGATGTGAGATGAAAAAATGCATTTTCTACATTTCAATCATATAAAATTTTCTATTAACCTAACGAAGATAACTTCATTTTTTTGCGATTTTCTGTTAAAATCTCTAGTCCGGATGTTAAAGGCTATATAAAATAAAAATAAAATCAATATGATGCACATTGATAGCTCAATTCGTAAATTACAAAAACATATTGCAATTGCAATGTTCTTTTTTTATTTTTATATATATATATAATTATTAATGAGAACTCTAGGATTTTTCGAATTTAGATTTTTTGCCCCAATTTCTTAGATAAAATATTTTGTATTTTTATAAATACGTATTTCGACTACAAAGTAGTCATCATCAGTATGAATTAGCTAGTTATAATGATTCTCTGGAGAGATGTTACTCGTTGCTAATTTGGTAACGGTGCAAACATTGTATTATATATTGAGCAAAACCTATATTGATGTTCATATTGAGCATCTGGGGGATTTTCCAAAATGGGAGAGGGTAGATACAGAGAAAAAAGTATTTCAATGTTCCCAACCATTTCACAACGATTAAAAAAAAAACCACACATTACTAGCTTGCTTAAAAAATAGATTCTTTCCAAATAAAAAACAAAATATATTTTTTTTATTGAACTTATTATTTCACAAATTGGATGGAGCTCAGAGAAAAAGCTAAAATTTTTGGTGATTTTCTCTAAAAAGAAGCGAGATTTAATAGACAAATTACAGTTTTCTTATTTCCCCTACTTAAGTTATTTCATTTCATATCATTTGTAAAAACCTTATTTTTCTAGTGTGGGTATAAAAAATATTTGGTATTTTTGGAGATATTATCCAAAGGTCTAAAGTCTAAATTTTTCCAAAAACTATATAGTAATACTATTTCCTAAACGCGATAAACATGCCTAACAAATTTGATCAACATCGGAGATTGAATTCGAAATAGTTACACCGGTACAAACATATATAGATAGCATAAAAAAATTCATTTTTATTTTATCAATTTAATGAAAAATTTACAAAACTTTTTTCACAAAGTAATGGTATCATTCTAATATAAACAAAATAAAAAAGAAACAAAATGAAATATAAATATTATATTCTATGTAAAAGTTTGCTATGAAATGAAAAACAAATAAAAATTCTTTATTTTCCATTGACTACAATTCGCCAACAAAAGAATTTATAAAATCTTTTATTCGTATGGGGTCCTTTATTATAGTGCTTTTATAAAATCTTTTATTGTAATTTACAGTTTTTAAAACAATAATTAAAATGACTGTCCATAATGTTAGTAAATTAATTAAAAAGTACATGTCTAATTGGAAAATTCTAGAAAAATAATTCAATAAAAAATTACATTATGTGTAGATAATTACACAAAATTACAAACAGAGGCTAGATCGTATAAATTATAGACTCTGATTATAAATTAACTTGAATATTTTTCAACCATAAATCATAATAGATATAAACTTTGAGTAGTGTTGAAAGAAAAAAAAACAAAATAAATTTATTAATAACCCACGAGTGCACAAACCTGATGTGAAAAAATTAATTATGAATTTGAATATATAGACCGAAACTCGTTTTTAGATTATAAATGATATATCTTCGAGGGTATGTAAAGGCAGTCCTGGTAAAATATTTGTCTGAAGAAAAACACTGGAAATGTATTATAATATTTAAAGATCTACTAAACCTTATCCTATAATGCAGACATATAGATTTTTTATTCAGTACTTTTTAAAAAAAATGTTCTATTCAATAAAATGAGGAATGAAAATTTATTTTTGTGCATTTTGTTGGACAGATTCTCGTTGGATAAGGTTTTTAAAAATAAAATTAACTCATTGTTAACTTTTTCTACCGACGAATATTTTATAAAATATAACAAAGACAAGTATTATTTTTTATTTTTGACCTTTAATACTTGATTTATCATTGAAAATTTCATTTCGGTCTTTCATTGAAAATTTCATATGTGTTTTGACATTGGAATGCACCGAAAGTATTTTCGGTGTTTTATACTTGTTACTTGGTATTTTTAGACATAAGGTTTGTGCCTTATGCCTAAACATTGGGCATAAGGTTTGTGCAAGGCCTTTTTGAATTAAATTACTTCTATAGAATGAATCAATATAGATCATTAATAATAATAATTTTATTAAATAATCTCTTAAGCATCATATGTCAAATTTTTATTAATAACTGAAATGATTTATTTTAATACACTAAAATTGTCAAAACGAATAAAAAAGTAACAAATAATATATTGAAATAAAATCATATTGATTCTATATTATGTAAAAAATTTAATGGGGTAATTTTCTGTTGAAACAATTATAAATAATTCGAAAGTAACGAAAGCGATAACTTGTATACATAAGTTATAAAATATGTCTTCTGTATATACCCAAATCATGTTTGTTTACTGTAAGTTAAATTTCAGGAATTTAATGCACAGTTAATTAAGAGGAATTAGAACAAAAAAAAGATATCTATAATAAAGACAATCCCTAATGCATACATTGTAATTCTTCTATTTTTGGGCAAATGCAAAAAAAATGCAAAAATATTTTACCAAATTTTATGAAATTTAGCAAACAGAATCTTGATGTGGAAATAAAGGACTTGCCAAAAAATTGATCACGATAAAACATTTCTAAATTAAAAATGAAATTTTTTTTAGAAATATTTTTTATCCCCATTATCATATTAAGATTATACATAATAAATTTCATAATATTTGGATAATTATTTTTTAGTTTCTTTGCTATATAAAATGGAAAGATTGTTCAGAAAGGCTATGTAGAGATTGATTTTAGTACATATGTCTCTTTTTCTTGTTCTAATGCCTCTTATGCAGATTATTGTACCTTTTAATACAGTTAATCGAATTTTATACTAGTAATATGGTGTTTTAGAATCATCTTCTCAATTGGACAAAGAAAAATCAAAATACATAAGAAAATAATAACATTAAAACAATAAATAAATAAAAACCTTTTTATAAGTACCAGTTATTTTACTATCGCCCACATGGGTCCTATACTGAATGCAATAATACGAATTTCGGGATATACAGTATGTTTCACTATATCGCTACTAACATTTTTATTGTTTTTTTATTACTTCAACAAATTGATTTAATCGAAACAAAAGTTGCATAGTAATTTATGCATCTCGCTATTTTTTGTTATAAACTTTTAAATAATAATAATTATAAATAATTAAATAATTATGATAGCTAGTAGTACGTTTCGTCATCATAGTTTCAAAATAACAAATCCCTTATAAAAAAAATCCTATTCAGTTCTACTGAAATTTAATAGGATTGAATAGGAAATTTGAATAGGATTCTATAAGAAATGATTTCCTATTCAATCCTATTAAAACCTATTCAATATGAAATTATACTTGCTTTTTTTTCGTAGCCTTATTCATAGAAAAACCTACAAAAAAAAAATGATTGAAGCGAAATTACGAAAGTTGAACAGGAAAATAATTATTTCTATATTATGCCAAGAATTCACAAATTATTCTTTGCAAGTATAGTAAATTATTAAGAGCCACAAATAGAACTAAAAATCCAGAATCGAGCCAATAATTTTATTTAAATTAAAACTTTAGATTTAAGCTATAAAAGGTAATAAAAGTGTTACAAATAAAAAGGGTATCTTCCTGCATAAAAAAAATACATTTAGGTCCGTCCGATTCTATATAAATACATTTATCATATATACCAGCTTATATACATTGATAAAAAAGTCCTATTCAATTCTATAGAAATTGAATAAGATCAGTAGGATTGAATCGAAAATCAAGTTTTCAAAATTTTGAATAGGATTCAAAAATTTTGAATAAGATTTAATAAGAAGGAAATCATTTTTTCAATGAAATTTCCTATCCAATCCTAATTTTCTATTCAATCCTAATTTCCTAATTTTCCCATTCAATTTCTATAGAATTGAATAGGACATTTTTTTAAGGGACGGACCTAAATGTATTTTTATGCAGGAAGATACTTTTTTATTTGTTTTTAATTAGCACTTTTATTAGCTTTTATAGATTAAACCTAAAGAATTTATGAAAATAAAATTATTGGCTTCTGAATTTTGATTTCCTATTCATTCCTATTCAATTTCTATAGAAATTGGACATTTTTCAGGGTATATATACATAAGTAAATACTATAAAAACTGCATGTAAAATAACATAATCGTAAATTCCATAATGAACTTTCCAAAATCTTCGAAAAATATCTAGCTATCTCACAGTACGAATTCTTTAGATCCCTCAGGCATCGATACTTTATAATTATCAAGTTAAGCATTACCATAATTCAGTTAAAATAATCTTTTTAAGTTTAGAAATATGCAAATATAATGAAATTTGGCTTCTACAATAGAATTATAAAAACAAATATCAAAGCATTAAACTAAAAAAATGAAAAAAAAAAAAATTTCCTCTTGGAGTACCCGTCTCTACAAAATGTCTTACACGCCGTTTTCATGTTCAAATTGAGCATACTAAATTTCATTACATTTGGATAGTTATTTTTCGACTTATTAATGCTTGAAATTTGCATAAATTTGGTAAATTTTCCTATTTAAATATGGTAGAACAAAAATCCTTACAAGTAATCGATTCCTGAGGGACATAAAGAGCATTTATTATATCTAATACTAAACGCTAAAGGTCAATTATAATAAAAATAATATATGAATTTTAAGCGGATAAACTATTTGGAGTCGACGACGTTTTTATTAACTGATTTGAATGTGTTTGTGGTGTGCTATAAGGAATAGTTTGAATACCTTCGGATACATAGGCAAATGAAGGTGCTGGATAACAATTTGAATAAATATATGGTTGAATCATATCCGGTGGCGCTGGAGCATAAACAAAATTTTGAGAATGTTCTGGTATAAAATGCGTGTAATAACCAGGAGTATTGTATTCAATGCTAGGTGGACTCATACTTTCAGCTGTTGTTTTTGTTACGCTGCAATTATAAGCAGGTGGTGTTGATGATGGATACGTTTCTATGTTTCGTGCAATCATTGACGAATTATATTGCCATGTAAGTTTACTTGATGGTGATTTTTGAATTTGATTTTGAATTTTTCGATTATTCCATTGACGGTTTTTAGGTACTGAAAAGAAAATTCAGAATGATCGAAGAGCACATAAATAATTTTTCTTAGAACCATTTCTGGACCTTGTTTAAGAAAGAAGGAAAATCAATTTGTGTTCATAAGACCTCATCTATATAAACATAAGTCGTATCAACAGATTATAATTTTTTTGTTACATAATCTGTATTTGTATGATTATATTAATTATACAAGGCGCACGCAAAAGCAGTCTAAAACTTTTTTGGCATTTATAATACATTATATAACTCAAATGTGTCATAAATGTTCAAAAATCACTAAAATCAAAGTCTTTTTAACGGGCTTCCAAAAAAGGAGGCTATCTATTAAAATATATGAATGTAAATAATTGGAATTGTACAATATTCGCATGTTTTAATCTATATGTCCGTCTAAACAAGTATGTCAAATTTTGTAAATATATGCATGTTTGTATGTACGTGTCTATGTATGTTTGTATGTGCATAGTAAAATAAATTATTTTGGATTTTTTTATCTTGATCAAATTTTATCCAATTTTGATAAACTTGGGTTACATTTCATATTTAACCTCTTTATTATAACTTTCAAGAACAAATATGATCATGATAATATACGATAAAGGATTGAATATTGTTATCAATGAAAATCTTTTGCAATTTCTGAAATATTTCGCTTAGAATAAAACTTACCGATAGTTTTATCATCAGCATTCTTACCATTTTTATATCCATTATAATCCACATCCTCAAATTCTTCTTTTAAACTTAATTGCTGCATATCAATAGATAATCTTTGCTGCGTATCAATACAGCCGACATGTGGAACACCTACTGGTGATCCACCAGTAATTGTTCCACAAATTGGCCATACCCCTGTAGTTGGAGGCGTTGTGATCACTTGCTGTGGATTTTCCGCTTTTATCATTGGTGTACTATGATTATAAATAGCTTCTTCTGTATTAGTAGCATTAGCATGATGCCAAATAGTTGTATTCATATTACGAAAATAATCCAATCCAATATTAAAGAAAAAACGTAATGTTGGTATATCATGATATGGTAAATCAGAACCATTTGGTGATTGAGAATACGATACGTTGTAATTAACAGGTTCGTGTGTTCGATTTGTTGGATAATCAACGATTGTATTTGGATCAACAATTACATACGAATTACTGGTTGGTGATTCAATAGCAGCAGGTGGCGGTTGAGGTACATATTCGGTTGTATAAATTGGATATGTGTTACGTTGTGGTGCATTTGCTATTGTATGTGGTGATGTAATAATTTGTTCACTTTGTATATTTTCATTCCAAGTTTCTGTATTATGTGCTGCGTAAGGATTGGGAATATACGCTGGCATTGTTATATATTCAACATTTTCCTAATGTAATTAACAGTAACATTTTTATAAATCGTAATCTGTACATAACAGAAACATCACTGTCACAAAACTTTTAAACATAGTAGCAAGTAATGATATTAAAGTTCTTATCGATAGACTGGGTTGATGTTTTTTACAATTTCAGTTTATTTTAAGAAATTTAATTATCGTAGATGTATATAAATTCTCATTTAGATTGTTTCCATGTTCGCGACTCGAGCAAAACTAATAGTTTTCATTTTCAATTCATTAGCCCTTAGGAGTAGTCCATTCCCTCAGTTATATATGATATCCGATTGGATTTAATTTTACTCATTGAAATCAGTTTGATGCATTTTATAATATTAATTTATAAATTGAAATATTTGATTATTTCAAAGAGTCAACATTAATTAACGATTATTCTTCTTCTAATTCGAAAATTCCTATTATTTAAACATTTTCAATAAATATAATAGTCAGCTAGCTCATACAAGAGACTAACCAATTGAAAATTGTTTTTTCGAGCAAATGGCCATTTACCCCCATTAATTGATATAGAACTTAAAAAAAGCTTTGTGACAGAAATATATTAGACATTAACTTACTGTTGAATTATTGTATGCATTAAGGGTACCAATAATCTCCTTTTTAGTTTTCAATTTCAATTTAGAAGCATCTGGAATCGTTGAAAAATCTAACATTTTACATGTTTTTAATGATTTTGGTGTTTTTGATTTTCGAATATTCTTTTCTAAAATATTAAATAATTATTTTGGTGAAATATTAAATAAATATTTTTGGCGAAATATTAAAAATCAATCAAAATAGATAGGAAAGTAAATTTTATATAACAATTGAAACCCATTCAAAGCTTTGAAATTTTCTATTCATTTAAATCGACTTTAGGGTTTTTCTTTACTTGAGGGAACTTAAAAAAAGATAGTACAACTACTTTAGAAAAGGAAATGGTATATTGGCCAATAAGTTTTACTTATCGAATAGAATATTATTGATCGAGGAAGTAAGAGTGTATCTAGCACTTGCATTTAGAGCTACATATCAGTTAATTTCTGCCAATAATTATATGAAATATACTAATAATAATATGATAAAAGGGAAAATGCATTTGAGTCTCTAGCACCTAAACCAACACTCCATCACATGAACATAAGGATGCCTCCCAGCATGCAATGCTGAAAAAAAAAAATCAGAAATCAGAAGCAGATGAAGCTACAGAATTTAAGGAAACCAGTAGCCATGTAGAAAGTCTATATAGTTTCTCTGCTAGGATTGTTCCCATGCTGAATGGGTTCAAATTTTTAATTCCAAAAATTATTTCTGTATAATTGAGCGTCGGTAAATTTTATCATATTTACAGAAATTAACTACTTGACTTCGTAGATTAATATCACAACCACGAATATTTCTATAAAAAAAAAGTAGTGTGATATGATTGTTAAACTTAATAAGAAACTTATCGATTTCAGATAACTACCATCCAGACATTTCATTGCTTATATAATTAGTTAACAAATATCACCTAATTTAGTAGGTAATGTGGGTCTGATTAATTCACCAGTTCCGTTTCTTCATGCAGTTGCGATTTTCTTTAACTAAAATAATTTGAAAAAAACTTACTATTACAAAGACTTTCTTTGTACAAATGTTTATAAGTTTTTAGTGGTAATGGCCAAGCTGTAGCATGTGGTAATGGTTCTAATTGATCACGTCGTACTGTACATATTTTTGCCAATTCTTCAATATACACAACACATGGTTTATCACCATCGTATTCACCAGGCTTACATTCTGGTGATAATTTTTGTATATAGCACATAAATTTATCACCATCATTATCGTCATTATTTATCGATAATTTTACCATACATCGTACTCCTTCAGTTAAATCTTCACCACCTTTATACCACTGGTTATACCGAATTTCTGAAACACGTCATATAACATATTTCTATGAATCGATAAGAATATTTTAGATTTATTATGACTTTAGAGATTTGAAATTTCCGAAATTCAGAAATAGTTGCCTTAGAACCAAGAAAAATTATCCTTATTGCTTCATTAACAAATATTTTTGTGAAATTTCTTCGAGGTATTTTCAAAAACTTACATTCTAAATATTTTTAACAAGAAATTTGAAGTAACTTCAAACTTTTAAAGGAATTAGATTTTTATTTTGAATTAAAAAATCATATTTTATAAGAATAATAATCTAAGCGATTATTTATATCCATATTTAAAAATTGCTAGAAAGCGAATAGTTGCAAAAATACAAGTTTCAAGTCAACTTGATACTTTGTCCAAGATGGTTCACAAATATTTTTCAACAGAATTCCAAATAGATATATTGCGATTATTTCGAAGGCTTAACGGTGAAGTCTACCTGAATTTGATAAAAAAAAATCGTATAAAAGGTGTGTGTTTCTTATACTCTAATCTTTCATTTTAATTATTAATCACTAAATATAATTTGATAAAAAGGTACTGCGAATTAATCTTAGTCCCGTTTTATTTTAGGGCATATTACCGATTCATCTCTTCTTTTTTTGGTGGTCTGCATAACCATGTCAGTAATTCCAAAAAAAAAAAAATTCATTTTAATTATTGAAATATTTTAGGACCACTAAATATAATTTGACAAATAAGTACTGTGAATTAATCTTAACCCCATTTTATTTTAGGGCATATCACCGATTCATCTCTTCTTGTTTTTGTGGTCTGCATAACCATGCCAGAAATTACAACAACAAAAAATTCTGTATGACTGAATTCCGGATTGTCACACAAATAATACCTAGTGTAGGGAATTTAATGAGAGAAACAGGCGATAGATCATTAATATCTAGCCCTCGGCAATTTATTTTGGGTAAATTTCCTTCTAAACGAACTGGAGAAATGGTATAATTATAAAGAACCAGAAAATAATAATTAATTCATCTAATTGTGCCCGGTGTTCGCCTGTAATCAAATTTGCTAGTTAAATTTGACCCATTTCTCAGTGTTTGATTGAGCTAAAATTGAGCAATTGAGTAATTGAATGACAATACAATATTACGACATAACATAATTTAAAAATAATATGGTAGCATTGATATAAGAGTATTTATCAACGCTACATAATACTTATTTTTATGTTAAAAAAATTCAAGAATAAATCCTTTTTATTTTTAAAGTTTGTTTAAAAATAGATGAAATTCATAATACAAAATTTAAAATTTCTTAAAAAAGAAATTCAATATTGGATAAAAAAAAATTGAGGCAACAAAACTTGGATAGAAAGCTCAGAAAATTAGCAAATATATATTTTAGAGCTTTTTATTTTATCAGATAGCCTAATTTAGAGTTCCAATTAATGAATCGACTATCGTTTCAATTCTCAAACAAATAAAAAAGCGTAAATCTCGTAGTATTATGAGGCTATCTTGGAAATACGCCAGAAATGTTTTATTTGTTGCAAATAATTAAGTAAAATAAAATGATAGAATTTTACTAAAAATGTGTATTAAAATAAATTCTTACCTTTACGCATTTCATTCCAAGAATCGAATTCAATATTTCGGTAAATTGTTGGATCTAACGCTTTAGCAACTTTAAATGAAAATGGTGCAAGGCCTTCATCGACAATATTACGTAATGATTCAGATACATTATCGTCATATTCTAATCCTCTTGTATTTAATATTGATTTAACTGTAAGTAAACGTTCGCCACTCTCACCAGAACTATTGTTGTTTGTTTCGATAACAGAATTTTCACCATCAGAATGCAACATTAAATCAACGATTATATCGGTGTCTTTAACATCGAATACTTTTTCATAAAGTAATTCGTACATCATAGCTAGAAAAATTTAACAAAAATAAACATCTGAATACAGTACCTACTGCTAATAGGCAATTTTAAGTTTTCCCTCTTCCGCGGTTAAATTTTAAACTTATTATTATTTTAACGCTAAGGCACCCAAAAAAATTTATTAAAATTTAGTTCAATCTAACATATAATATTAATATAAAAACTAAAATTTCTTCCAATAAACTTTTCCCTTCTGTTTTTTGTTACAATTTATGTGAACAAAACAACAAGTTGATATTTATAAAATTTTATTAATCATATTAAAGAAAACATGCAAATATTTTTCGATTTATAAGCGAAGCATGCAAGTCTACTAAATTTAAGTGACATTTTTTAATTATTTGCAAATTTTACATCTGATAAAATTTTTTAAATAAGCTAATTCGATTTTTCGTACTTAATGGAGTCATTTGTTTTGCCTTATCACACGTAAATTGTTTCCGATATTTTTAACTGTTTTAAATCAAATTTGTAAATTTAAATATCTGATCTGTGTTTGACTAAATTATCCAAAAAACGATTTTTTTGTGATATAAATAAACTTAATTATATCTAAATTTCGCTCACGCAAATTATATCTAATTTTAATAAATTAAATATGATTATTCTAAATTTGTATTATATTTTAATTTTTTGCTTATTTTACATGCCTATTCAAATTTAAATAGCATATCCGAAAAAATCAACTTTTCTATATGTTATATTTACACATAATATAACAGTTTTTCGACCGATTAATAGACAGCGCAAAGCAAGCTTAAAGAGCCTTTAGACCAGCCTATGCACGGTTTCCCTTACAACTGTACCTAACAGCACCGATTATCACCAAAAGTTCGATGTAGGTTTTGCTTACTCTACTTCAAAGTTGTAAATGTGCTGAGGGTCGCTTTCACCCTGGGGGTGGACCCATTTCGGAGAATACAATTTTTTTATTTTCGATTTATTCAAGAGTATAAACCTCAATTAAAAAAAAACCATGTTTTCAGATGGTTTTCAAGAATAGCTGTGAAAATAAGTATCTTATGAAAACAATCATTCAGAATAAAAATGTAGCTTGTATAAAACAAAAAAAAATACTGGGTTTAAAATATCGCTAGATCGAATACTAACGGAATAATAGCTTGTTAAAGGTTGGTTTTTCTTCGTCCAACATCGAAAGTTTCAACGTGAAATATGCAAAAAAAACAATGCATTTTTCGGGAAAATTCATAGAACCTTTTTTTTTAAGTTTTGAAAAAAATCTTTATTTTTATTATTATTATTATTTTGGGGAGTTATAGTTTTAAAAGTAAGCTAGTTATGACAAAAAAAGTTCTATATATTCTTATTCAATTTTTATAAGATTCAATAGGACTTTTTTATCAGGATTTTTAAGTGAAGTGGCTCAATGGTAGCGCGCTGAGCTCTCATACCAATGTGCCCAGGTTCGATTCCTTTCGAGTTATACCATGCCGCCGAATATTTTATATTAACCATAAACTTCCTGGTTTCACCCAATCCAGAAAAATGAATTCGAGTCTTTGGGGAAAAACAAAGGGGCGATGTCAAGTGCTGACCTCAATTCCTATGAGTCCTGGTTTCGAAGTAAAGCTACAGTGCATCTTAGGACCACTGAGAAAAAAATGGCATGTTACGACTTTGGTTTTGCCTATATAGTTGATAAATTAAATTATAATACAGAGGATCATATACTTACATTGGCAGAAAGCTGCAGTTTCAATAGACTCAAGGCAAAAAACTCCGTCATAATGATCATCGGTTGTTTTGCATAACAAAAACTTTTCATTCAAATCACGAGCGGTTGCATTTATAAATTTACCATCTTTCGGTTCAAAAACTAAGACGTCTCTTCTAAAAATTAAAAAAATTATATTGTTATATATTCTTAATCAATTTATTAATCTTGAATCACAAGAGACTTACTTGTATAATAAACTAACAATACTTATTTCAACATCACCGCAAACGACAAGATGTTTCCGTAATCGATCCAAATATTCATCATATGGTTCGGGTATAAAACCTGATAAAATATGTCGATGTTCACACATAAAGTGGAGGACTTCTTCACGAACACGTAAATGCATTGTTTGTGTATTATATAACTATAAAAGAAATTTTAAACATTAAAAAATGTTAAATAAATGCGATCTAAAATATCAAAGCTGGATAAATCAATATACTCCCTAATCAATAGATACATAATATTTACTTACTTGTTCAGCAACAATTCGAAACAAGCATGTTTCATCTCTTGCAATACATTTACGATAATATCCCAATTTTTCTAAGAACTGGTCAACAGTTCGATGACTTCGTCTCAAAAATCCTCTAGTACTCATGTTTAGTATTTTTTTTTAAATTATATATTTTTTTAGAAGAAACGATTTTCTTTATTTAAAAACTTTTTTTTTTTGCTTTCACAAAACGTTTACTCTTTTAAAATTTTTTTGTAAGTAAATTTTTATTGAATATAACACTTCCCAAAAACAATATGATATGTTTGTACTTGTTTCTGAATAAGTTTTAAAAACAACAATAAAACCCCTACCATAAAACAGTAGCAAAAAGAACAACATCTTTTTATGCACCGACACCGTATTAAGTATTTAAAAATTAAATGTTGACAATTTAACAAATGAATGACGTTATAGTTGATTTCAAATATATAATTAAATAATACGTATTTACTTGTTTAAAAACTTCTTTAATTTTAAGAATTTTTTTTGGTGATTAGACTTAAATATGCAAAAAATACTCATTTTTGATTCCCTATCTCTAAGATTTCACGTGAAACGATTACGATATTCCGATGTTCTATTGCAATTTCTGGTTATCTATAGAAGTTATATCCAAATTGAAGATAAAAATCTTTTCTCGTTTATTCGTTAAACATAAAAACTCTAGTTTTGGAAATTAATAAAGATTATTAATTCTATGAGCGTTAATTTGTGGAAGTTGTTTTTATTAATAGAACCCATTTTTATATAGCTTTACAACCATTTTTTTATGAAAAATATAATAAAAATAATTTTTAATATAAAAGCGGTTGCAAAGTGGTTTATATAAAAATGGGTTTATTAATAATAAAATTTAATTCATAAGGTAATTTTGACAAAAATTATAAAAATTGGCTGGACGATTCAATGTATTATCATAATTTTGGAACTGTTTCCATCCATGTCTTAGAAACAAGTCACTTGTAACATTAGTGCTATTTTTTAAAATGTATATTAATCTAAAAAACTACAATTTTTTTTTATAGATTTTCTATAAATTTAGGAATGGTTGTAAAAAGATGCTGTAAAGAAAGGATGATAGGTATTATGCTGTAAACAAAGGATGGTAGGTATGAATTAAAAAATATTTTATTGAATTTTTGTATTTTATTTATTAACAATATATAATTTTTAAACGATAATTTATTATTGCATTAATATGTACAATCAATTCAATCAAATAATGGTGCCACAACACGAGCAAATCCAATATCAAATTCTTCTTCGGAAAATCGATCTACAGACGCTCTGTTTAAAATAAATAAAAATAATTAATTTTAATAAAGCACAGAAAAAATTTTTCGAAATGGAAATAAACCAATTAAAAAGTTCTGACCAATTCGATAATAATTTCGAATTTGTTTGTGTGAGTAAAATTCATGTGACTTGGATATCTTTTCATGTCTTATATATAGTTTTATGATTTTATGATACCTTGCAGCTGCAGATATAGATGCTCTTTGCATTTCATTTAAATATATAATTGCAGCAATCGCACATGCGTATTCCTGATCAGTCGTTGCTAAATATCCAGTTTTCGATGGTTCACTGGTTTCAATTATGTCACGCATAGGTCCACCAGATTTATGCGCCACCATTATTAGTCCTGCGGCCATACATTCAACAATCCCTAAAAATTATAACATCGATGTTTAAGGTTAATATTAATTTAAGCTTATTTGACGAATATTAATTTAAGATTAGCTGTGGTTTAAGGCCGTCTTCTGGTCTAGAAATAAAAAAAAATCGATTTTTTTTTTTTCATATTTTCATAGTTTAACTATTTAAGAATATGTCTACGAGAGGATTTTCCCAAATTCAAATTATTTTCGGAGAAATAAGTGAAATAACTGCTATTTTTGGAAAAATAAGAAAAATTCCGATATTTCTGCATACAACGATTGGTATGAAGATCATGAAGAATCCTGTACAATAAACCATAAAGGAAGTGCGGGCAAAATGGAAGTTGATGCTATCGTCGAAATGTTCTGTAGATCGGAGGAAAAACACGGCGTAAAATACGTAAAGTATATTGGAGATGGTGATACTAAGACGTTCAAGGGTATACTTGATATAGATCCTTACGATGGTGACCCACTTGTTCAAAAAAAAGAGTGCGTAGGACACGTCCAGAAAAGAATGATTGCGAGGCTACGAAAAGCGAAAAAAGATAATAAAGGGGTTGGTGGAAAAGGTGAAGGCAAATTAACTGATAAAGTCATCAATAAATTGTCTTTATACTATGGCTTAGCGATTCGCCGGCATCCTGATTCTGTTGAAAACATGAGAAATGCAATTTGGGCAACGTACTACCATAATAGTTCTACAAATGAAAACCCACAACATATGTATTGCCCACCTGGTGCGGAGAGTTGGTGTAAGTGGCAAAAAGCTGCATCTGAAGGAACATTAGACGAGTTTGACCACGAAAATCCTCCTCTGTGTGATAAAGTTTTGAAAATTATAAAGCCAATTTACGAGAGTTTATCATCAGAAGAAACTCAAAATAATAATGAGTCTCTAAACTCGCTGATATGGACTTTCGCTCCAAAGCATATCCATGCCGGGTCTCAGATCATTGAAATTGCAACATTTATTGCTGTATGTATTTTTAATGAAGGCTTTATACCGATATTGAAGATAATGACGATTATGGGAGTGAAAATTGGTCCAGAAGCGCATGCATTTGCTATCAGACGAGATAACGCCCGGATTGACCGCTCCGAGATACGAGCATCCAGCTCATCAAAGGAGGCCAGAACTGCTCGAATAGAAAACAGAAACGCCGAAAATAGTTTTTTCGAAGTCGAGGAAGGTCCGATGTATGAAGCAGGAATGGCAGATTGAATAAATGTAAGTTAAAAATATAATTTTATGACTTAGACTGCAACAATTTTACTTTAAACGCGTTTTTCTCAGAACTGTCTTTTTGAATCTGATACCCACGATTTCTCAGGTTCTGTCGAACCGATTTACTTGAAATTTTAAGAGAGTCTTCTTTAGGGACTCTTCTTTTTTATTCTTTTTTTCTTTTTTATCTTCTTAGAGAGTCTTCTTTTTTATTTTTTGATTTCAGATTGCTAGGAGAGTTAAAATCGTGGGTATGGTCACGCACCAAATTTTTGAGACGCCCCACTCCATCAGCTAATAACTAACGGAATTTTGAATTTTTTTTACTTTTTTTTTTTTTTTTTTTTTGTATGCTTCTAATGTGAATAAATAATGTATAAAAAAATTGATGGAAAAATATTGCTTGTTTTTTTTTTACAGCACTTCAAAAATTACCTAAAATTCATGTCTCTAGACCAGTAGACCCCCTTAAGAAAAATGTAGTAGTTGTGATAATTTGGCACAAGAATTTCGGCATAAAATAGTACATTATGCAACTAATTCATGGATAATTTTCCACGAAGGTGGAAAACCATTTCCAGAAAAAATTACAAAATAATTTTGTTTTAGATTTTAATATTTATTTCAACAAAAATTACAAAACTCAAGTATCTTTAATATTGGATTAATATTTTTTAACAATGAATAGTTGGAACAACTCTGTGCTATATTATGACTACACTGAGTTTCAAGTTCGAACTACATACGCTACCATTTGGTAATTAAATATTAAAATGGTTTATATAAATCTACGTTTTTTGTTAACAATGTTTAAATTGGTTCAATGCACGATCAATCTTAAATATTGAATTTCGTTTCAAAATGAATCTAATAAGATATCTCGATTGTAAAACAAACATAAATTTGTAAAAGTCACGTGCAGACAAAGTAATGCAATTTATTAATTAAGTTCTTGTAGTAAAAAATAATAATTTTTTATACAATATAAGAATGGATTAAGTGTTACGTTTTAAAATTTTTACAAAAAATTGGATATACTTTTTTTTTGGATTGTGAAAACGTTTTCACTCTATATTACAGATTTAAATAATATCTCACCAATTCCAAAATGTTCATTCCACATGGAATGTATTCCAATTGTTCCTTCTCTAAGTTCTTTATGCAACTCTTCGTAACTGATATTGATTTTAAATTTAACATGATTTTCTAATGATAAATGTTTGCATAAATCTTGCATATCTTTAACACGTGTTCGATCTTCTTCATTTCGACATGACCCAATTATACATAATTCAACTTTATCAAATAATTGTTCACTTAAAATTGTACGTAATTCATACATTGCTCGTAACTGTAATGGGTGATTTTTTTCTGGTCGAAATTGACCAACTGATATTATTTTGATTTTATCGTATGGTAATTTTGTTAATCGTTTTAAATTTTCAACATCACATGGTGGATATATTCTATGTGTGCGCATTGGGACATTCCATATATCATTAACATGATCCTCTGTCCAGCTTGAATTTACCATAATTGCATCAGAACAACGTCCAACTAGGCCGTAAATCTAAATTATATAATGTGTTAAAGAGGACAAACTTAACGTAATTTGGAGTCTTTGAGGAAGCTCAATTATTAGGTTTTATAACATATCTACTCATATATAATCACTAAAGAAGACTTAAGTCAAATCAGTTGATACGAGCTAATTCCTTTGAGCTGGTCTCAAGCAAGGACGTACCTAGGGGTCAGCAGGGATAGGCTGCTCCCGATCCATTGACGACCGTATGATAGATGTATTGTGATTTGTAGGAGGGAAATGGGCACTGGACTGCACTTTAAATTCGGGGGACAGAAAGTATAAATCCGTACTTGATTTCAAAATATTAATACTGATGCAAAATTTATGAGAGTCATATTTCTAAGGATTAAAGTTTATTGTAATGTACTTCTATCAGAGCCACATCGCTTATCGTTTTTCTCGTTGTTTGAATTTACCCTGAAAGTGTTCAGCAACTTCAAACAGTATGTAGTGTATATAGACGTAGTATGGACAAAAACCAGAACCGAATGGGAACCATGACAAAGAAGCATTTTAATTCTTTTTTATAAACTTCAAAGATTTCGTTTCCTTTAGGAATGATAAAATAGTGTTTTACGCTTAACCTCAAGTTTCCAGATTTTGGGGAAACCAAACGCTGCTCTATTTATTCTCTCCATTGTTATATGAGAGTTTATTGAAAGCCAAATGAACCTGGGAGAATTAATTATAATTAAAATTATTTTAGTTGTGAGGTAGAGTTTCTTTGGAGGCGAAAACAAAGTTACATGAATCAGTTGTTTGTTATTTTCGATGTATTTTTTCATTATTAAAATGACAGGAAATCTCTAGAACATGAAATCAAATACCGATTTCTTTTGTAATGATTTTATGTAGAAATGCAGACTAATAAGTTTTATATGATTTTCATACTTTTGGTTTTATGTATGTTTGTTATATTCTCTCAAATTTTAGACCCTTTATTCTAAAGAGATGTCAAAATTTGAAAGAATTGATAATGGTATTGTATTCTTTATAAATTCAAAATTTAATTACCTTTCCGAATATTCTATAATAAAAAGCTTTTGTAGATGTTAAAAATGGACTGTTTGCAATCATTCTTCGATTATTATGTGTAATAACTCGACTGTAAACTCTTTTCAACATATCTGAAGTAATAGTTGGATAATGTGTATAGCATGCCACTTTACATTGCCCAATAAACTTAAATATTGGATAAGTAAATGCATATCCCATTGTATCTATCATTATGTCTAAAAACGATTAAAAATCTGAATAGAACTTTTAAAGTAAAAAGTGAATATTTTTTACCTGGTTGTAATTTATCTAGAGCTTCTAAACCTAACCACATTGAGCCTAAACTTTGAGCTAGTAACGTAAAATAAGGGTAAGTACTTCCTTCAACCCATTTTCTACGTCTTAAATATATAAATTTGATATTTTTTTCATCTAAATTTATACTAAAATTGTCTCGAACATTTTTTAAAATTGCTTCTGGAAAAGCTTCTGTATCACCAGTGTAAATATAATATATCGTGGACGGGTATCTAAAATAAATATGTATTAACAACATAAAAAAATTTATATTTTGAAACCGTTTGTAAAAGAAAGATATAATTAATTCATCATAAATATTTCGAAAATTAACTGGGAAAAATCGGTTTATTGGCTTTGGCATTTTTGTACTGAGATAAAAAGCATGAATCATCAAAAGTAATAGTTTTCAGTAAAATGTTACTCTTACTCTTGAAATTTTTGAATCTGAGTATGGTTTCAATTTACAAGCACGGAAAATTATTGGCATTTTTGAGCGAAGTTAAAACACGCACTTGTTTTTGAAACAATATTTTGTAAAAGTTTAATAAGATTTAAATTGTGAACGAAGTTGTTTCGTTCCATAAAAAAACCTGGAAACAACTAATAATTTTAAGAGTAATTAAATTTGTTTATAATAATATTTAGTTAAGTAAGTCGTTTGATTTGAAAGTTTTTCTTTATAATCTTGTTATGATTTCATATTTATATGAATTACTAAACAAAATTCCCACCGTATTACAAGACGAAATTTGGTTAAGTTTCAAATTGGATTTATTAGAACATACAATAATTTGCTTTAGACAAAAACTTTGTCCAAATATGTTTTTAAATTGATATAAAAATTTTTATGGATAAACTTAATAGAATTCAATATATACAATATAAGATATGCTCGGTATTAAATAATTTGGCAACTTTTAATTTGTTAGATTACAAACCGTTTCTGTAAAGATTTAATAGCACACCACAAAACACGTTCGCCGCCGCCTCCGGCATTACAATAGGGGTGAAATAACCCCACAATAGTCTTATCCTTATGAGAATCTCTTAATATATTGCGTTTTAAAGTAATTTGCCGTCTTAAATATATTATAATTAATGGAAACAAAACAGATAAAAAGAAAACAACAAAACTAATAAATGATAAAACAAACTGAGCCGACAATAGTATGTTCATCCTACAAAAGAAACAATTGTATTTTTATTAATTCGTATCAATAAAAAAATTATTTAATTAAAACTTACATTAAATGAAAAATGCAAGACATTTTTCACAAATAAACTATAAAAATATTTTTTTTCATTTAAATAATTCTACACATTGTTATTTTGACATGTTCTCTGTTGTGATGTGTTAAAATTTAAAAACACGTCATGTCAGTTGAATAATTTTTTTTATTTAGCTGTTATTTGAATAAAAATTTTCTAATTAATAAACAATAGATTTTAATAGATTACATATGGAAATTAAATAATTTTAATAAGTTGTAAATACAAAAAATTCTTTATTCCTGAAAATTTTATCAGAGTACATACACAGTCTTCAAGTTAAAAATGGCTCAAAAAGTACAGAGTGTTCAATATTTATGTCTTTAATACCGGTTAAACTCAGCAATAGAGATAACTGTGTGCTATCCTATCCACTGATATAAGAAAATAAAAATAAAATGAAATAAACAATTACTAGATGTTTTGTAGTTAAAGAAAATTTACTGAATACGATTTGTGTTGAATGTCGGCAGTTTCACATACAGGCAGTTTTGTTAGTTCATGGGATGATATCTACTGAAATCCTAGTAGGACAGCGATTGCTGGATCTCTTCATGCGATAACTTAGAAACCACATTAGAAACTAATTATACAAAAGCTATTTTTGTATGTTTTTAACCTTAAACTGAAAGACCAAATAACAGCGATACAATTTTTTTGGTTTTTCGACTTTTAAGGTTATTTACAGGAATTAACTATAGCTGTTCCTTACATAAAGGAGTATGCTTCTAACAAGCTGTTGGCTTAAATTACATGTAATATACATTTAATTTTCACATCCAAAATTACTCAAAAATATCTATCCCAATGTTTTGAAATTGGATAGCAACAATATTGACATGAAAACGGAGGGCTTGTCAAAGTTTTTCTCGAAACAAAATTTTTTAGGTAAAAATCAATACATTTGGAAAAGTGTTTTTGAGTTATTTGGGCCTGAAAATTGAAAAATTTTTACATAATGGAGAATGCTTCAGTATTATGTTTCAATTCTCGTTAAACAATTTTTAAAGTTTAACTATACGATAATATATTCTAAAAGTTTAGAATTCCTAATTAGGATTTAAAATATAAAAAATTTAATTTATTTGACGATTAGGTATCCATTTTCTTCAGCGACTAATCACTAGTTACTACATAATTCATGCCGATGAGTACATTGTAATCGAAATAATAAAATAGATTTAGTATCAAAATATTTCCGGAAACATTTTGCTATAATGTTTTACGTAAATTTGCTTGTGTTCCGTGCAAACCAAGTTCATTATAAACATAGAATATATAAACCTAATTATAAACAAAAACAATCAATATTCAATAATTCTATCTTTTACCAAAGAATAAATGGATATTTTGTGCAATAAGAAAGCAGATAACACAAAGATATTAATAACAGACAAAATGAATTAATTAATAAAATATTTGTCCAATTTTGCTTTTTTAGTCACCTGTTGAAATTTTTATAATCTAGTACTATTTACAAATTGAAGTCCTTGTAGTTTTAAAAATTAGTTTAAATAGTTTTAAAAGATGTAGTCAAATTTTCTGTTTTATTAAAAAAATTTAACATGATTTTATTTAATTAAAAAAGTGCTTTAAATAACAAATAAAATTTTAAATAATCGGGTTAATTTACAAATAAAATTAAAGATAAAGATTATTTTTAACCTAACCTCAAATCAAAAAATAAATAATTTTAAAAAGATTGTGCAAGAATTATAATGATAATTGTGCTTAATATAAAGATATTATACAAATATGATAAAA
The DNA here is from genome assembly GCA_020423425.1 of Chrysopa pallens. Classification (NCBI taxonomy): domain Eukaryota; kingdom Metazoa; phylum Arthropoda; class Insecta; order Neuroptera; family Chrysopidae; genus Chrysopa; species Chrysopa pallens. The sequence continues at coordinate 32,918,487 of CM035595.1, read as the reverse complement.
GATATTCTTTATTTGTTATTCAATTAAAATAAGTATGTAATTGAAATCGAAATTGAAAACTATTCTAGTTAAAATTGATTTAAAAAATTTGTTGTCCTTTGTACAATCTGTCAGATTTGACAATTGTCTTAACTAAGTGACAAAACCATTGGCTCGTGTGCAATTTTTGGGGAATTTTGGATGAATTATTTAATAGTGCCCAATTATTCGGGTTGTGTGAATTATGCTTGAATCCGTCATTAGATTTAGGTTTATTAAGAGTGTAAACAATTGATTTTATTGTACAAGATGACATCATATGGAGATAAAACTGAAAAGTTATACGATTTTGAAGGTACTTGATATTATTTTTTACTTTTTTTTGGAATTCTTGAATATAGGATTTCTTTTCTAGGCGATTATGCTGGTAAAAATGAAAAGGAAAATAAGAAAAAAAGAATATTTGGTAAAGCTGATGGGGGAGACGAAGAAGAGATTTTTATTTCATCTGATTATAATACTGTAATCGTTCGGAATGATGGTAAAAAAGGTGATTGGTAAGTATTTTTCTTTGTGTTATTAGCAAGATTGTATGTTATTTAGTGTTTTAAAGAAAATTTTAAATTTTTACTGTTTTATCACGACGGTTCGATTACGATATCAAGGGCCCCTCATCACTACCTTTGAATAAATGTCATATATTGCCTTGTCTTTTGATAAATGCGCTAGAATTGGCAATTAGTGAATTTACTTATATTATGGCTAATGAATATTATATACTTGAAGCAACAGGTGCTATAGCGAAGAAATGTATCATGAAATATAGGTATATCCCGACCTTGTTTTACCCTTATCTAAAAATGAAAAAATTTTGTATAACTTAAAATTAGCGCCACTTTATGCTTAAAGAATAGGCAAAGAATTTGGAAAAAAATTTTATGAAAAACGAATATCAGTATTATTTCAATTTTGATTTATCTGATTCCTTCTGTCCCATCTTTTGAAATTTTCCTGACATAAAAAGATTTGAGATTGTGAAAAATATCATCATTTTACAAATTCATCGTAATGACTTATCAAGCTTTCTGATACATAGGTATTATAAATACGTATTTCGATAAAATGAAGTTACCATCAATAAAAATAATCTATTCACAATTAATATACTGATTATTTTATTTTGTCTTTGGATAGATATAAGAGAAATTATAATTAATTAGAGGAGTAATGAGGGTAAGCTATTATAATACTAATTATTACATTGTAGTAAGTATTAATCATACAAAAAAAAAAATGACTGGGAAGAAGTTGAAATTTATTTCAAATAATTTCTTATTCATTATAATTTACTTGTATGTATAAATCCTTTTAGTAATATCGAAAGTTTTGCAAACATAACTTTGTGATCTTTGAATTTTCCAATATTTTCAATATTTCTCATTAATACACTGTATTTAAAGAAAAATTAGCTTAAGGTTGCATGCTAAAATTGAACACGTGGTTACCGCTGACTACATCCGATATGTATGTAATTAAAAATATTTATAAAGAATTTAAGCTATATAATGCTAAATTTTAGCGAAAAGAAATGAAAATATATATCACAGTAAAATTGTAGATTGATATGTTATTTATTTTTAATAATTTATCTATATAATATATAAATAAATTGCTGTTCGTTTGTCCCGCTAAAACTCGAGAATGACTGGACCGATTTTGCTAATTTTGATTTTAAATATTTGTGGCAGTTCAGGGAAGGTTTAAACGGTGAGAAAAATTAAAAATAAGTAACGGCAAATACTATAAACAAGAATTTGATTTTCATATACAAAATGTTTCTAGCTGTGAAACATCTTTCGTCTTTTTTTTTCTCACATGTTACAAATCCTATTAGCATCATTTCCATAGAAACCAAAATCTAAATTTTAAATTCAAAATAAAACTTATTTATCTCTTCTCACTAGCAGTATGTCGAACTATCAATTGTATAAAGTGTGCATATCGCATTGTTAAAGTATTACCGGAATCATTCCTGGTTCAGAATGTCTACTTACCTTTCATCAAGATTATGAGTACAACAGCACAAATTATCGGGTGAACACGGTACCGGGTGTACCCCAGCAAATACCAGGTAAATACCGGGTGCATATAATATACTGGGTGCGCACTAAATACCAGGAATCCGATAAGAAAGGATTTTCTGAAATTCTACTCTAAGGGTTCTGTAATTTTACTACTAAGGGTACAATTGCGTACGTATGCAATCGAAGTAATATCATTTAAAAAATATTAATAAAATGTGAAAAGTGTCACAGCAACGCATGAAGCGGGTCTGCTTTAAAATCTAAATTAATATTATTATTTATTCTGATTTGCCTCAGCTTCATTATTTAGAAATAGAGAGTTGAGAATATGTTATTATATTTAGGTGATATTGATGTTGATTAAAAAATAATTTATATGGCAAAATAATGTTTACCCGGGTCAGCTAATATATATATATATATATATATATACTTTTCTTTGTTAATAAATTAATAAATTTATTACTCAAATAACCTAGAAAATTCATTAATAATGCGAAGTGTATCATAAATTATTAGTCATCATATTTAAAATTTTTATTTAAATCATTTTCTATTTTATATAACAATATTCTATTCGAAGCATGTAGATTACAAAAATCTTGCAACAAATGACAAGTTTCTTTGTGGTTTCGCCTAGGAAATTTTGTTTTTGAAATTTTAACCCATTTATATTATATATAATGAGGTACAATAATTCAGTAATCTATTTTTTTTGTTCATATTTCCAACTTAATATCTTTTATAGTTTACAAAAAAATTTAGATGACCTCCAAAATCGTATGAGATCTTGGAGAATCGAAAATTTGCATGGTACCTAGACGTTGATACTATTTCGTCCTTTTTGGAGGAGTTCTATGCTTAATAGTTTCGAATTATTGTTATCGTATATATTAATTTTAGTCTAAAATTTGTAACGCTTGAAAATATTGAAGCCATAAACAAAATTTTGGTATAGATGTTCATAGAATCACCTAATTAGCCCATTTGTCATCAAGATAACTCAAAAACTATGAACAAAACAATTATAGTGCAAATTCGGTCCATTGTGGAACCATCATCCTACTTTTGAACTATAAAAGATAGAAAAAAATTTAGATGCAATTAACAACACATGTATTTACTATACACATTATTATATAGGTATGTATTTATACCTATATAGACGGGATATTTAGTGTATTTTAAAAATGCTAAAGATTAAAAACAGTTTAAACATTGATACTCAATCATATGTCAAGTATCTAAACAATTAATCCTGTTCGGTGAATTTGAATAACAATGTATTGGAAATAAGGCCCAGCGCACACTATAAGATTTTCTGGTCAGTAAATCTGATGGTCAACGCACACCATCGGAATAACTTATAAGAAATCTGATCATACTTCTTAAGGCAAAAATCTTCAGCAAGCATATATCATCGGATACTTACAACGAACCAATAAACTTTCCTATTTCAGATAACATCGTAAGAGTTTTTGATCAGAAATTTTGATGTTAGCATCGTATGTATGCGCACACGATATGTGTATCTCTCTGAAAAATACACGGATACAACATCTTATAGTACAGAAAGTCACTTATTATACAAGTACCTATAATTTATTTTTATCTGTTTAAATATTTTAGCAATTTTAAAAGTGTGAGTACGGCTTTGAAATTTCATATACCTAATAATTATTTTTGATAAACCATATTATAATGTAAATTATATTGGTCATATTACTAAACATAGTTGATAAATGTTATTAGATATTTTGTGATAAAACTTTGTTGAGTGCAAATAAAAAAAGAATATAAATTTATACACATTTGGTATGTGTTTTAATAAATATAAATTTTATTATTGGTAAATAATAAATATAGAAATATTGGGTATTGGGTATTATTTAAATATTTATTGTTTAAAAGAAATAACAATTTTAGTATCAGTAATTTCCCAATAATTTCAATAATTATATTAACTGAATTTTTATTCTCGACATATATACAATATTAATAACTTTATAGTTTGTAGATTATTACGCTAGAAAATATTGACCGCAATAACAAGTCGTTTACAGAATCATCTAATTAATCAATTTTCGCATTATTTTTTCAAAACAAACAATTTTTAATAGACCAGAGTAGAAGCCTTAAAAAATGATAAAAAGTGGAAGAAAATTAGTTAAAATAGTAGGATGAAACCCATTGGAAATGGAAGATAATATGATAAAAAAAAAAGGAAAAATAAATTACGGGCGATCTAAGTTCGGGAAGTGTGGAAGGAGTGAGGGTAAAACACGGTTTATTTCGATTTCCGGTAAAACTACAAGTCCTATGAGAAAAAGTTAAATAGCAAAGTTGTAGGTAATAAAAAGATCAACAACTTTTGTATTTACAATTTTTTCACATAATCTCAAAATTTTTCGATTGAAAATTAGGGTGCTTTTTCGATATTTCGGAGAAAAAAAATAAAAAACCAAAAACTTGGTTATTTCAATTTTTCACATAAATTTTGAGGTTATGTGAATAAATTGTAAATACTAAAGCTGTATAGCCATTTAACTTTTTTCCATAAGTTTTGCCGGAAATTCAGATAAACCGAATTTTACCCTTAAAAACTCACCCCCTCCTACTTCTCGAACTCAGATCGTCCGTAATTTATTTTTCCTTTCATTTTTATCATATTATCTACCCTGGTATATAATTTAAACATTTTTTCATAAAATATTTAGAGTCGCCACAATTTCAGCTCAAATTTAGCTAATAAGCACATATATAATTGTGTATATATATTATTATTATTATTATTGTATATGTATTTATAACTGTAGGTACAGATTGGATATTTAGAGTATTTATGAATGGTAATCATTAAAAATAGTTATTATAATATTATTATTATATATGTGTTTATAACTGCATGGGCTGCATATTCAAAGTATTTTATGAATGCTTATCATTAAACATTGTTCAAACATTGATACTGAAGCATATGTCGAGTATCTAAACAATTAACTCTGTTAGTTGTTATCTTCACTTGTTAAATAAAGTCTTTTGCTCATTGTACATAGTATTAAAATCGCAATTTTATTAAATTCTTTTAATGATAATATGGGGATATTACCACCAGATTATGGAAATTTCTTAGAGTCCAGTTAGCAAGGCCTAACAGAATTTTTGCCTCCTACGTTCAGACTGTGATTAAAATACTCAGGTAATATTTTAGATCAAGCTATCACGTGTATGCTTATTGAACGTAGAATTCGTACAGTTTTGCGTGTTTTTTTTTTGTTCACTACTGGGAGTAACCTATCCACAAGTGAGATTTGGGATTCAGTTAGCATGTGTCTGCTTACATGTGGTCTATACTACCATGGGTTTGTGTGTTTTATTATGGCCTCCTTATTATAAAATTTTCAGTGTATATTTGAGATTTTGTGTTAACACAGGTTTATTATTTGGGGTCGAAGTTATCATCGATCTGTAATTAGAATACTCAGAGAATATTGGAAGTTAAATGGAAATTCATCTGTGCTTATAATTAACGCTAAATTCGATGATTTCCTGAGATAAAAATGTCGATATATATATATATATATTTATTTATTTATTTATTTGCGCGTATTTTTTCTAGTATGAATAATGCCGTCATTAATTACTTCCCTGTTAACACATAAGTATTAATAATGGCAAATATTTAAACAATTAATTCTGTTAGTTCTCTTTATTTGTTTTAAATAAAAATCAATTATTGTTAGTGTATGATGAATAAAACTAAAAAAAAAGGAATTTGTTTTCAAACTATTTGTAGACTATTACTATATTCATTACAATACATACCTAATTAATAATTGTGATAAATTTTATTGATTGATATAAACATCTATACATTAAAATAATTGATGAAAACAGTTCCGAGACCGTTCGGCCGTTTCTCAAGTTCTTATGGGGCGTGTCGTCCTCTCCAAATGTTGTGATAGTTTTGTATCCCAATTTACCCAGTTCTAATAAAGATTATTTAAAGGATTCGAATGTTGTCAGAGTAATTTTTAGTCCAATTTTTTTGTCCTTCTTCTTTTTACATGGACTTCTTTATGGTTTGAAGTGATTTTAGTTAATTTTAGTTTAAATGATTGTTTTTTCTAATTATTACTCGTTACGATAACATGGGGTCCAGTGGATTCCACCCAAACCTTGGGGCTATTATTACAAAATAATAAACTCTTTTTTTTTTCTTTTTTTTTTTTTCAAAATTCATAAAATTTCTAATGTTTTCTTGTAATATATTATAATCCGAGTAAAATGTCGTTTTTTAACACTAAATTTTGTATAAAAATAGTATAATTTTTCCTTTTTGGCGATTTTTTTTCCTGTCAAAATCAAGAATTTGGATATTTTTAACAGCTTTAGTTATATTAACAAATTATAACTGTTTTACAGAAGTAGAAATGGAGTCACTGTTTCTCTGAAACGGTAAAAACCAGAAAGCGGATGATATTAAACCCTGATTTTCGATATTATTCTGTAGACGTTGTCGACACTAAAGTGAACAAACACATCTCATTGTGATTATGACCATTTTCTCAAAGCCCATTTCTTGCAGAATTTCTTAGAAGAATACTGCTTTCATTTTTAATCAACTTTAAAAAAGGAATAGACTATTAATTTGTCTGTTTCTATTTTTAAAATATATTTGTTCGCGCATAACTTCTTTGTTTATGAGCTATCTTTAAAGCTATTCCCCATACTCATTTGAAGAAATTAATATTTCTCTTTCAGGCCTAGGGGGCGAAAAGGGATAAAAACGCAAAAAAGTTTCTATTTTCTTGATACAAAATGTTTCACAAAGTAAATCTCAATATAAAATGTAAAAATAATTTTTATTGATTAAATTCCATCCAAATGAAAATTTTTTCGTGGTTACAACATTCAAAAGTAAAAAATTAAAAAAAAATTACGTCCTTCAAAAAAATGAACTAAAAAGTAAAAATTAATTGTAAATTAAAAACTTCCATAAATAATTTCCTTGTGATCAATAACCTTTCGAAGTCGGCGAAGCACGATTTATATCCTTAACTAAAAAATTGATTAGTTAACTCAGACTATAGAATTGGTCACAAAGAAATTATTTACAGAAGTTTTTAATTTAAAATTATTTTTTACAATTTTTTTTTTTTTCATTTTTTTGAAAACTTTTATGAAAATAACAAATTTTGAAATTGTTAACTTCTGTGTGTGTGGATCGTTGATTACAGTCAGTTTATTATATACTAAATGTACCTAATATATGGCCCGCCTAATCAACAATATAATTTTTATTATATGAATTGAATTTATTCAATAATAATACTAAATTTTTGTGAACTTATGAAGTTTGTGTTTATTAATTGTTATTCATAGCATTTGATCGCACTTATTTACTACTCTAGTAGCTACTTCGACATTATGAATATTGAAGTCATATCACGGATTCACAAAATCAATAATAATGGCATTCTTGTTTTAATCAATTTTTTTTTTTTATTCTTTGTGAATTTTTGTTAGTGTTTATATTATTTATTTGTTTTATTTCGATTTTAATTAATTAGTATAGTTTTTTTTTTTTTATTAAAAATGTGTATTAAAATGAGAAAACGTTTTGTGTTGTTATCGCTCGCTGCTTACAGGTAAATTTTGTAATTTTTTTTTTTTTTTTTTAATTATTGTAAAAATTTCCAATTGTTGATAATTATATTAAGGTAATTAAAACGAATTTAAATTGATCCAAATTTATTATATGCATGTATGTCTTGGTTATTCAACATTCTTTTCATTTTATTTCAATTTGGAAAATTCTGAATTCAAATAAAACAATTTTTTTATAAGCTTTAATCAATTTGCCCACCGATCTATTTGTGTATGATAAAAATCTATTTGGCCGTTTAAAAATCAACAGTACATTGAAAAAATCAAATTAAAAATTTTCGATGTTCTCTCATAGTGTCTGCGTGTATTTTAATAAATTTCGATGGGTTTTTTGGAAAAATTTGTTTCATCGGTTTTCAACTACGTTAGATGAAAATTTTTTCAATCATTTATAGGTCATTAACTTTTTTGAATTAAATTTTTGGTTTCGAAATGCAGTTATCGCATTGATAATAGTGGAACACTTTTGAGAGTTTTTGGTCAATTTTCGACTTTTTAACAAATTTCTGTAAAAAAAAAAGTATAAATACAAAAGTTGTAGATCTTTTTCTTATTACCTACAACTTTACCATTTAACTATTTTCCATAGTACTTGTAGTTTTGCCAGAAATCGAAATAAACCGTGTTTTACCCTTAAAAACTCACCCCCTCATACTTCCCGAACTCAGATCGCCCGTAATTTATTTTTCCTTTCATTTTTATCATATTATCTGGTGTCAATACGTTCCATTCTACTATAATTGCCCTTTTTATCATTTTTTAAGGCTTTTACTATGCTCTATAACTATAGTTCCAGTGATTTTGGTCAGAAATATTTTTTGTGTTGATGGTTCTTTGTACCGAATATTATAACTTGTTCATACATTGTCATATATTTCAACGCCGTTAACAATGGCGTTGTCAACACAAAATATTGTTAACGATATTGTTAGTTTTATTGACACTGTTATCAATGCTGTAACGACTTAAACATAAATACAGAGGAACCTAGGGTTCTATTATCTCTCATCTAACATTGAAATATAAATAATAGCAATTATAATTCGGTTATCAATTACTCATTTAATTTAATTGTTAATTAAAAATTGTTGATAAATAAAAATTTGTTGATATATAAATAAATAAACTTATAAAATTTGGAGAAAAAATTACTTTTTATATGGTTTAATTAATTTCAATAGACGTAACTAATGTTAAACAACATAAACCTTTAATATTAAATTTTGTTTCAAATATTTATTTATTTTTGATTTATTACAGAGAATTGTTTTCATTCATTTTATTAGAAAAAAAAGTCTGAAAAAAACTTTACATAATTAATCTCTGTGTAGTAATTTTTTATTTTCGTTGTTCAACCTTTTTGAAGTTATACTTCTTTAGGCGCGTTATGAAAAATTGATGAATATGAAATGTTTTAAGATGCGTGCGAATCACCGTCACACAAAATTCACATGGTGGAAGCTGCTGTTATGATTTATGTTACACTTCATGTAAGAAAATATATATTTATTTATTTAATTTTTCAAATTTAAACTGAGCTTTATTGACTGTGTTAGCTATCCTTCTACACTCTTTTGATTATTTTATTGTAATTAATTATTTGCATGCAATTAAACATTGTTTTTTAATGATGCCAAAGAAGTATAACTACTGACGCCCGTATATAACGTACATGCACCCATTTTTTTAAGAATTTATGCATCAAGAATATGTTATTTGCTTTCGATTTTTAACTCTAAGAAATTTTTCGTCTGGTGTAATATAATATTTTGTACGTGAAGCAAAAACTGTGTACCCCCTTTTTACGAAAATTGGGTGGACAGAGGAGTATGGAATTTGGCACACTTTTAGTTTATATAGAAAAAGACTGGAGAATGCTAATGATTAAAAAAAGTTCAAACATAGATACGCAATAGTATGTTAAGTATCTAATCAATTAACACAGTTAGCTTTTATCATTGTTTAATACTTGAATTTTTCCAAATCAGTTAACTTCTATTTTTAATAACATTTTAGTGTTTTAAAAAGTGAAAAGTGAAAGAAAGTGAATTATTTTAATTTCAATAATAGATACCTAAATAAAGACATAACTTTCTTTGAAGTGTGTATGCTGACTGGTATTTAAACAATATGGTTTGTTATAAAATACATGAATATATGAATATTATCAATCAATGTTAATGAACTTGTAATCTGTAATATTATCTTGAAAAAAATTAGGTAATAAAAGTTTCGACTAAATTTTCAATAAAACAAGTAGATTTGAGTGTTTGACAATTTTTAATTATATACATTCATCAAATACTATAAATATCCAATCTATACAGTTATAAATACATGTATAATAATAATAATAATAATATGTATTGTAATAATATATGTGTTTATTACTTAAATTTGTTGTGAATCGAAACATTTTATGAAAAATTATTTCAAGTAAAAGTTGTTCGTTTCATAAAAATATTTTTTTTATTTTAATATTTTATGGTTCAAAAGTTGGGTCATACAATTCATTGGACCCAATTTGATTTTGATTTTGTTCATTCACGAACTTACACACAATCTTACTTTTTCGGTCAAGAATGCACCATCAAAATTTCAACTTGAGTTATCTTGATGACGGACGGATAATTTTCGTATTAGACATTTTTTTTATCTAAACTTTAATCAAGTTCTTTCGTCAATTTTCACGAACATTGATTTTTGGCGAATGTAAGAATGTTATGAACGTAGTTACAGTCGACATACTTTTTGTCTTTTATTATTTTCAAGGGTATCGTAGAAGGTTTTCAAATTGTATATTAAAAAATTTTTCACTAATAATCTTTTTATTAAAAAACTGATAAAAAACATTAAGAATTTTAATTATTAGTGTTAATATAAATTAACTATTCACACTGTATAATATAACACCTCTCGTGCGGTTATATTTTTAGTCATCAGTTAGCGCCAAGTCGTATTTGTGGGGACGCTGAATACGAATACGAGGTCGGCGTCCTCAAAAACACCCGGGTAACTAGTTTGAACCAATTATATGATAAATTAAATAAATCATAATAGTTCAGATAAAGACGTTTGGAACACCCACACCCACTGCAGACATCAGGCTTTCTCTCTGCAGACTTTCGCTGATATATTCGTGTTATACGACTTCGAAAAGTCGACATTTTTATAATTCTCACGAAGCTAACGCATCAAACTGCATTAAAATTCGTCTTATTGCGCAAAAAAAGTCCACAGTGAGGCTTATTTTTGTGTTTAATTTCTACTATTCTACCTACTATTTCGACTAGACTTCGAGTAGACAAGTTGACCGATTTTGGTCTCAGTTTCAAATGTTTGATACGGACTTGTTGCGAGACCAAAAATCGTAGATCTAAAGTCACCCGATCGGATTGGGAGACCAACCGCATTTGACGTTGTAAATGTTGTGCAACATTTTAACAGCGTGGAGACGTCACTTTATATCCACAGTAAGTACCAAACTTTAATTGGTACAAAAAATATAATTAATATGAAATATTCAAGGATATAATTAAACTTGATAAAAGTAATATGATATTATAAATTTTCAGTTGCTATTTTAGTTATTTTCAAAATCATTATTAAAATTTTAATTTTCGAGTTCTTTCATTTGTAATTAGCACTAAGCAAGAACTCATTTCACATAAAACAATGTAATCCATGGTGAACTGCGAATATGATACTGCATCAAAGTTCAGACACTTTGTGCGTATTACTCGAACAAATAGAAGATTAAATTTTAAAATCATTTTATAGGGTATCGTATCCAAAGGCTAAAACGGGACCCTATTACTAAGACTCCGCTGTCTGTCTACTTGTCCGTCTATCACCAGGCTGGATCTCAGGAACCCTGATAGTTAGACAGTTGGAATGTTCACAGTTGATGTATTTCTGTTACCGCTACAACGAATACTGAATAAAATAAAACATATTTAAGAGAACCCTTCGTGCGTGAGTTCAACTCGCATTTGGTCGGTTTATTTAGCATTAAATTAGCGACTAGCGTATTGTATGTAAACATTTTCCGTGTAAAAAGCTTCAGTCTTATCTACAGTTTTATTAGATAAATTGATATTGGCAACTTTCTGTACATAGACGGATTAAAATTTGCTTAATGTGTAAATAAAAAAATTCACACGTGCAATCTTTTTGTTTGAACAATTAATAAATATTTAAAAAAATATTCCTATTGTGAGTTGAAATAAAAAATTGTTAACTATTTAGAATAATTTTTGAATAGTATAATTAATAATTTATTTTAAAATTTTAGCTAGCTTATCAATGAATATTTATTTGCAATAATTAATCAACCATCTGTCTTTTGTTTGGCTAAATAATACGTATGTAGTCCTAAGTCAAATATGTGATAAAAATACATTGATTATTTTTGCATATTATGCAAAAGTAAAATTCGCTTTAATCAAGATTATTTATCAGTAAATTAAATTTTTGTCATAATTTTTGTACAATAAATCTATATGGATGTGGGGGTTGACTCGAGAAAAAAAATTTTTATATTAATTTTACAAAGAAAAGTTATTCTTGGACATTTAATTCGCTATTTAGTTAATATTTTGAAGATTTGATGAACTATTATTTTTTAATTTTCTGTATTCATGTATTCATGTATTCATGCCATATGTCGCAGTAAAAGAATATTTAGTGTTTGTCAATTCGTTTATTATTTAAAAAGAATCTTTTTAATTATGATAAAATTAATAAAATCAGCTTCATTTTCATACTTTTCAAAATTAATAATTGAAAAAAATAAAAACATTAATTTAGTCATCTGATTCAAATGACTTTTGATTTTTCATCCTCAACAAAAAATAGCTGGATCGATTTTTCTGAAAATTTAGTCACTCTTAAGTTAAGTAATTAAACATTGATTGAAAGTGGTTCCCCCGTTTATATCATTATTTGTTTGCAACCGCGTTCCTTGTATCTTTTGGTCTTTAATACTCTCGTTTAGAACACTCCATTACCTGAAGGCAAAGATGCTTTCTAGCACAAGGTGACAATTATATTGTGATTAAGTTGTTGGTGGAGTCGATTACTTCGTTCTTATCTAAGCAACGACTTGTTCAACCACCGCTGCCTGGATTCGAACTCTCAACCTCTAGTCTAAGTAGATAAATCGGTGAAGGTATTAGTATCTTTACTCACTTAGATACTAAACCCGTTGAATAACATTAAGTTTTAATTCACTTTAACCTATCATTTAATAACCTGTTGTTATTAAAAAATTACAATATATCACAATTGGGAAACTATATTTGGGCCTTTCATACCAAATCATGAAATGGGGGGGGGGTGCGCTGGCACATCACCGATTTTGATGAAAACAGGCACAATTGCTGTGCTTTTCGTAAAAAATAAACTACCTTCTTTTTATTGATCGTTACGTAATAATCGGATGGTCCCTTCTAGTAATTTAAAAAAAAATATTTTCGTTACCTCATTTTATTCTTGGTTTACAAATTTTTCCAACCAAATAATTGAAATGCTGTAAATTATATTTAAAAGCTTTCTGTAGAAGGTATTTTATAGCTTCTTTTTGTTTCTTCAAAACAAACAACTTTAATTTAAAACATTATTTCGTAAACTGGCTAATAAACACATAATATTATACTTTTTTCAACTGTAATTGCATGTTTTGTGTATTTCATAATTGAATAATAATGACAAAAAAACCTTTTAAACATTAATAATCAAACATATGTCGGGTTTTTAAACAATTAACACTGTTAATTAATAACAATGTTACGTTAACTTGTTTTGTCCAGGGTTTAATATTTATTTACCCAGGAACTGAATGTTGTAAGTTAGTTTAAATTATTATATACATAAATCAAACTCGCACTTGACCGATTTTTTTTTCTAATTAACAATCATGTGTTCATATCGCAAGTTTATAAACACAAAATTGACCATGATACGTTTATAATTACTTATATCCTTTCACTTACTTTGCTCTGAATTTTACGTAAGCGAATGAGAATAAAACACACAACCACCAAATTCAAAACAATCTTAATAGTAAAACAGTATGGCTTGTATTATAAATCCCCTATATCGTTTGCTATTCTTATATATTTTTATAAAAAATGAGTCAAAATTAGTGGGTTTCAAAAAAAAGTTAATTCAAATCGATTAAAATTTGGATAATATATCGAAAAAATTAATTTTTTGAACTTGATGACGTCATAAAAAAACCAAAAATTTAATTTTGCTCTATAACGATCAAATTTTATCCAATTTTTGCAAACAAAGTATGTAGTCCTACTAAATTTGAGTCATAGTTTTTAAATTTTTGGTTATAATAAACATATCTACAATGAGTTTTAAGATATTATGATTTTTTCTTTATATTTTGTGTAAAGGTTAAAGTAAGCGAATAATAAATATAAAAAATGAAAACTGCGACCCAAAATTAGTGGGTTTCAAAAAAAAGTTCACTCAAATCGATTAAAATTTGGATAATATATCGAAAAAATTAAATTTTGAACTTGATGACGTCATAAAAAAACCAAAAATTTAATTTTGCTCTATAACGATCAAATTTTATCCAATTTTTGCAAACAAAGTATGTAGTCCTACTAAATTTGAGTCATAGTTTTTAAATTTTTGGTTATAGTAAACATATCTATAATGAGTTTTAAGATATTATGATTTTTTCTTTATATTTTGTATAAAGGTTAAAGTAAGCGAATAATAAATATAAAAAATGAAAACTGCGACCCAAAATTAGTGGGTTTCAAAAAAAAGTTCACTCAAATCGATTAAAATTTGGATAATATATCGAAAAAATTAAATTTTGAACTTGATGACGTCATAAAAAAACCAAAAATTTAATTTTGCTCTATAACGATCAAATTTTATCCAATTTTTGCAAACAAAGTATGTAGTCCTACTAAATTTGAGTCATAGTTTTTAAATTTTTGGTTATAATAAACATATCTATAATCAGTTTTAAGATATTATGATTTTTTCTTTATATTTTGTGTAAAGGTTAAAGTAAGCGAATAATAAATATAAAAAATGAAAACTACGACCCAAAATTAGTGGGTTTCAAAAAAAAGTTCACTCAAATCGATTAAAATTTGGATAATATATCGAAAAAATTAAATTTTGAACTTGATGACGTCATAAAAAAACCAAAAATTTAATTTTGCTCTATAACGATCAAATTTTATCCAATTTTTGCAAACAAAGTATGTAGTCCTACTAAATTTGAGTCATAGTTTTTAAATTTTTGGTTATAATAAACATATCTATAATGAGTTTTAAGATATTATGATTTTTTCTTTATATTTTGTGTAAAGGTTAAAGTAAGCGAATAATAAATATAAAAAATGAAAACTACGACCCAAAATTAGTGGGTTTCAAAAAAAAGTTCACTCAAATCGATTAAAATTTGGATAATATATCGAAAAAATTAAATTTTGAACTTGATGACGTCATAAAAAAACCAAAAATTTAATTTTGCTCTATAACGATCAAATTTTATCCAATTTTTGCAAACAAAGTATGTAGTCCTACTAAATTTGAGTCATAGTTTTTAAATTTTTGGTTATAATAAACATATCTATAATCAGTTTTAAGATATTACGATTTTTGCTTTATATTTTGTATAAAGGTTAAAGTAAGCGAATAATAAATATAAAAAATGAAAACTACGACCCAAAATTAGTGGTTTTCAAAAAAAAGTTCACTCAAATCGATTAAAATTTGGATAATATATCGAAAAAATTAAATTTTGAACTTGATGACGTCATAAAAAAACCAAAAATTTAATTTTGCTCTATAACGATCAAATTTTATCCAATTTTTGCAAACAAAGTATGTAGTCCTACTAAATTTGAGTCATAGTTTTTAAATTTTTGGTTATAGTAAACATATCTATAATGAGTTTTAAGATATTATGATTTTTTCTTTATATTTTGTATAAAGGTTAAAGTAAGCGAATAATAAATATAAAAAATGAAAACTACGACCCAAAATTAGTGGTTTTCAAAAAAAAGTTCACTCAAATCGATTAAAATTTGGATAATATATCGAAAAAATTAAATTTTGAACTTGATGACGTCATAAAAAAACCAAAAATTTAATTTTGCTCTATAACGATCAAATTTTATCCAATTTTTGCAAACAAAGTATGTAGTCCTACTAAATTTGAGTCATAATTTTTAAATTTTTGGTTATAATAAACATATCTATAATCAGTTTTAAGATATTACGATTTTTGCTTTATATTTTGTATAAAGGTTAAAGTAAGCGAATAATAAATATAAAAAATGAAAACTACGACCCAAAATTAGTGGGTTTCAAAAAAAAGTTCACTCAAATCGATTATAATTTGGATAATATATCGAAAAAATTAAATTTTGAACTTGATGACGTCATAAAAAAACCAAAAATTTAATTTTGCTCTATAACGATCAAATTTTATCCAATTTTGGCAAACAAAGTATGCTCTTCTACTATATTTGAGTCATAGTTTTTAAGTTTTTAAACCAAATACAAATCGCTGATGTTAAACTGAATAATCAGGCATATTATTTAATAAAAATCATATGAATGGCTCATGATATATCGGCATTTAAGTGAAAATACCCATTAGCGAATATATTTACTTAAAAAGCCTCTAATAAAAAAATACTCGAAAAACTTGTGAGGATTGGTAGCAAGTAAATAACGTAGCTGCCACTATCACACAAGTGGACAAAATTTACGTGCATTTCGTAAAAAAGTTCTGACTCGTTCTATATAAGGACTAGTCGCATTTAGACTAAACATTCTAATTGCCATTACACAGTTTGATTGTTCTAACGGATTCGCCAGATCTGTTTTCATCAGAATTTGCATCCAGTGTAATCGTACCCTAAGAAAAATATATTAAAGAGGATTATGGGAAGAAACACTTATTTGTAAGAACTATGTTATGGACCACTCTGTTTAACGCAAGCTTGTGTTCATTCACAATACCCCTTTTTTTCTAATATATATATATTTATTTGAAGTGAAAGTAAAGTACTCTAAGGTACTAATACCATTTTTATAACGTGCATAATCTATTCGTAGTACAAATTTTATAAGACACGATTGAATGATAAGCAAATCTGAATGATATACAAATCTAAATAATTATTTGTTGATAATATTTTATGATTGTATTTTAATTATTTAATTATAGCCCGTATAAAAAAATTATTAATAAAGATAATACCAATAATGTTGAATAACGGATAAACGTGCACATTTTTTTTTACATTGTTAAAAAATGCGTTAAGTTACCAACTAACAATTGTGAATTTGTAAAGTTATGTGTTGTGATTTGGTGATGGTGAATTGTATGTTTAAAAAAAAAAATGTGATAAATTAATGTCAGAAATAAATAAATAAATTTTCGAAGTTTGTCACACAGTTTAGTTGATTTCAGTAGTGTCGTTAATAATGTATTTGATTACTTCTTGATTTAACAATACTGTTTGTGTTTAATTTGCAATTGTATTGAAGGATTTTATAAGGTAATATAAGAGTCTCAAGCACGCTAAGGTTTTTAAGATCCGTCACATTAAGCAATCGCACGCACATCCTGATTGTAGTAACCAATTCGATATATGAATTAGAAGAATTCGTATTTACCGTATTAGCCGGACGTATTTTCGGGTTCTAAAATGGGTACAATACATTTATCAATTATCATACTTTACTGACATTGGCAGAAAGTAATTGTTACTTGTTTTGACTGCTGCATCTTCGATATCTTAAACAAACATCAAATGCTTGGTATCGTATCGTTAATTCTTTTCTTTACGGTTGCTTTGTTCAAAAGATTAGTTTTGTTCAAATACAGTACAACTGATTTAGTTCGGGCATACCTCAGTCTGACGGTTATAGAATACTTATATTGCCTATTCAGGGTTGCCGGATGTTTGACTACTAAAAAACCAGCCCAGACTACATAATTTTATCGTTTGTCTACTACTAATGTTATTTTCTGGCTATATCATATATAGAATTGGGTATTTTTGCCTACATGACGACTCAAAACGGCGATTTTTTTAAATATCTATCTGGTAACACTAATTGGCATACCTATCCAAAACTTTTCCCTTCAAACTGAAGATACTTGATAAATTTGTTTAATAGTATTTGAATCAATATAACTGATATAATTTTGGTTATTTATAAATTCAATACATCATAATACAGCCTGAGAGCAGCCGATTTCAATTCCTTGGGATCAGATACATGAACCATTTTTGGTATGTGCGTAGTAATACTATAGACCTAAAACACAACACTCCAGAACTTATCCAATTTTGACCGCATACATTCTATTTCTTGGTTGGGTTTGCGTGCGTTACCTTAATTTATCAGATACATTAACTAAATTTATACCAAAATAATGGTTTCGACAAGTGGCATAAAAGTGGCCAGCGTTGACCATCTCCAATTGGTCATGTGAACATCTAACTCTATTCGGAATCATTCTTTTGATAAAAATCTGATTCGTGAATATTATAAATTTAGATGGCGCTCATAAGCCTAAACTGGAATATAAACACAGTATTGAAACAATTAATTATTTCACTTGTTCTATCTGTAATATTAGTCTTTTATTTTCATTGTTTGAAAAATATTATAATATGATTGCTATTGGAAAAAATATTCACATCGGGTATTTCAAAGTCCGTGGGCTGAAAGGGATTTGGCGATGATAAACATTCAAATTGTTTATGTGAGAAAAATTATGAGACCTGTTTCGATTAGACGGCGACTAGTCGGTAAAGTCAACTATCCGTCCACTTTCGAAGTCGATGACTATTCGGCTTTTAACTTTGTATGAATTTCCCAATCAAATTTATTTATAAGGTATTACATTAAATAAAAACCTTGATTATTAATTAATTAACATTTAATCAAAATTGCATGTACAGGATGTACTGTAAAAAATTAAAATTAAAAAAAAAAACTAAAGTCATAGTCGGTACAATGCTATTAATTATGTTTAGTGTATCAATTTTTTTCTCTTCGAAAATTCTAAAAATTGAGGTGTTTTCTTTTTCGGGGATCGTAAGGCCGTAAAATTTTCGATTGAACTTCATAAGAATATCAAGTGACTAATACGAATGAAATTGTTTTGTAAAATCATTTACATAGTTTTTTTTTTTGTTTTTTTTATAAATTATATTAAAAATGTTAATATATTCATGAAATCACTTGAAGTAATATGGTAAACACCACCCTAGTCTATTGAACTCAATTCTTATTCACCTATGTTATATTAAAAATAAATATTAGTGTTTTTATCTTATTAATTTTCATAGCTTACAACTGTTGGTCATTAAACTAACTATTCACTCTTAAATCACTCTTTTTATTATTATTTAAATCATTAACTTTAGTAAAATGAACTTTTACTTAAAGAAATGAATGATCAGAAAGTTTTTTATTCAGTGTTTTACAATCTAAATGTCAATACTCTAGCAACATGATAAATTGTGTACTTAAATTTAACTTTTAATAATAAAATGATTTAATTATGATTAGTGCAACAACTCTATGAAAATTCTGAAAAATGGGCCCACAGCAAACATCCAATACACAAAGAGTTCGTAAAGAAATCCTTATTAAGATGTCTACTTTAAGGTGTCTCGATTATGACTACTTTTTTAAGAAGTCTTTTTTTTAGAAATGCGCAAGAAATCAGAATTCTTTTTAAAGGAATTTTATCTAATTTTCGAAGAAAATCATAATTATGAGAGTTCTGTATGAAGCCATTTTAATGAGTCGCATAAGTGGTTGTAAATATGACCTCTTGACCTCTGTACGAAGTCGGAAATATAAGCAGTTTAAAAAGTGTTTTTGTCGAGTTTTATAAGAAGTTTCAAATATAAGGTTTTGTTTAGAACTTTTAAAGATTTAAATTTTCTGATATGCATTTCACTCATCAATCAATTATATAGACTGTTTTCGAATAATAACCTACATGGTTTTTGTGTTTTATCTTTTAAAAAATTAATTTAGAGGATTATCATAAAGCACAATCAATCGAATTAAGTCAATATATTAACGGATTAGTTTTACTACAAATTCGTCATACCACTCGGTTGAAATTTATTTTTGATTAATATTTATTTATCAATTCTTGTAAATAAAATATCTAATATTTGACCATAACATGAATAGAATAACATACATACTCGTAATATTAAGAGTATCAGTGTTCGAGCCTAGATAATTTTTTTAATTTATTTTAAAAGCATATTGTATTTATTTTCAAAAAAGTATACTTATTTATGAAGTCTTAAGGTGTTCAATAAGCTACTCATTCGGCATCTTAATGTCTTCTTAAACTGTTCTTTCTGAATATAATTTTAACATCCAAATCATCAATAAGAATTCTTTTGGAATTCTTCCAGAAGTCTTATTTCTAAATAGACCGTTTTCTTTTACGGAAGCCGTAAAATTTTCTAACCGCTCTAACTTGAAATTGACGGACATTTTTAATCTCATGTAAATTGAAAAATTCGTTTTAAAGTAATAACTGCTTCTGCCGGTAGAAGAAGTCACGCCCCCGGCTGATTTCCCCAATAATTGTAAAAAATATGATATGCTTATGGACATCCAGGCAATAGGTATGCTATTGTTATAGATAAAAATCAAAATAATTGTTTATTATGATAACTTTTGACATAGAAAAGCAATTGAGCATAATATATTTAAAAATTGTATTGTTTATATAAATAAAAAAATAATACATTCATTGTGAACTATACTATTCATGATAATTATTATTAATATATAATTTCTATTAAAATATGTAAAAAAAAAGTTAATGATAGTTGTGGTAATACTTGCAAAATATTGTGTGAATGATAAATGTTTCTTTTTAAAATTTGTAATATACTGTTTTAAAAAATTTTTAGACCTATTATTATTTTTAAATGCCCACGGCCATTCAATTATGTAATAGAATGGCAATTTATACCATTTATAAAATAACTTGACAAGAAATTTTTGGGTAGTTTATTGGAACCATGTTCTTTTACGCGACTTACTGTAAAGTGAACTGACAGAAATCGTCTTGGAAGGAAAAAGCGTTATGTTCTTTCCAAGTGACCCTTCTTTATCTGCCCGCTCTGTCGGTTTTTATTATTTTGTAGGTGTGTTATTATTAATTTGTCTTTTTCTAAACAAATTATTGACGTATATATCTGACTCTCTCAATTATATTATTTTTGATATAGCAGCTATTATTATAATGCATTCGTTTCTTTATTTTCTTACTCTCCCATTCAAAATTTAAATGTCATATAAAATTTTGTAAATATAACGTAAGGAATTTCGTTTTTTGATGACCCAAATTTGATTACACAAGGTATGATCACTTTTCGACAAACTGAAAATAGTAATTTTTATCACATTAAATTATAGACATTCTATTTTACCCTGAACTTTGCATGAAAAATTTTCTATTTTGGTCCATTATGGATGGTTTTGCAACTAGTCCTCTTTTATCTTAAATAAAACATTCACGGAAAACGTTTCAAATAAAAGTTGTGTGGGTTATTGATAGACAGGATATATTGAAGCTCGTTTTAATCTTTGAAGGTAAATGTAATGTTTTTTTATGCATATTAAAGAAATACAGTGTGGTCTTTTTAACAGGCCTGTCTAAATATCTCTTTAATTGATAATATCATGACTAAACAGAAAAAACACGTACTTAATCTTTTCAGTTTAAAATAGTAATAGATTTTTGTAAAAAATCTTACAGGGTGACCCCAAGAGCACTGCAAGTTTGTAAAATTTCAAAGCTCGACTGAGTGACAGCTCTGGTATCCGTATTGTGCATAGTACTTGGAAGGTACTTCTCAATCGAATGATGCCCCACCAGTAACTAAAATTTGTAATAAAACATTCACATTCTAGAAAATATAATTATTTGTTCAATTGTTTGCATGTAAATTGTATAGTAAGTGTCAATTAGAACTTAGTGAAAAATTACAAAGAAATTACATTTAATTCTACTTATTGGGTTGAAAATTGTAAAAATGTTCGAAAAAATTGAATTAGTAATTATTTTTAATTGCGAATATAAATAATTATTCATTTAAATTAGATAATATTGATTATACTAGTATTGCACAATCATAGAAATGGTCGAAAATAATTTGATTGCAACGGTGCCCATAGAAATCATAAGTAAATAATAGGAGAAAAATGTTTCCAATAAAGTAATTTCTTTAATCGATTAGGTGCCTTTTTATAACGGTGGCCTCTTGGTCCATATGGATCAATTTTGTCTCACGTGCATACTTAATAATCATAAATATAATTATAATTTTGACCAAAAAATAACTTCCTTAAATATTTTCAACTGCCAATATAGCTACCTACCGTGATACCCCATATAGCTGAAATCCGTGAAAACCGTGTTCTATTATATTAAGAAATCAATACGAAGAAAATTTAGTATCCGTTACAAATTGAATACAATATACTGATTGCTACAGGTGATTTTTTTTCCATTTGTAAATAAATTCAAGGTTTTTATTTCTAAATATAATTTTAAGTAAGGAGGTATTTAAAATTTTGCGTGCCTAAAATCGAATAATTAACAATTTTCAAGTGTACGATTACGATTTTTTTAATGATATTTTTATAAACTATTTTGTCAATGATAACAATTTGAAAGAATTGATAAGAAAAATTTATTGTTATATTTTAAAATAATTTTATTCAATTATTCAATTTGAAAATATAATAATTCACAACCGGGATTATGATCATCGATTTTAACGTGATTGGCGTGTGATAGAGACCTCTATAATTAATACACTATTTTCGTGTACAAATAACTCAATAAATGCTTATCCAAATGTTATGAGATTTGGTAACCACAATCTTGACATGAAAACAGACGGCTTGTCGTAAAGTTTTTTTTCATTTCATTTGGATAAATACTTTTTGAATTATTAGTGTGCAAAAAATGCAAGAAGTAAATGTATATTATATGTAATTTAATTCAACAAACTTGTTAGAAGCACACTCCTTACATTAAGGAATCGCTGTATGTTTTATAACCTTCGTGACAAGGGTATTTATTGTTGAAAAATTCTCTACGTTATGACGATCCTCGCGAAATTTCTAGAAAACGGATGCAAAATCCCATTAATAGTAATGGGTATTATAATAATTATAATATTTCACATACGTAACACAAAGAAAATTTTGTTGTTCTCACGATTTAAAAATAAATAAATATAGAAATACTTCCTATTTCATATCAAAACTTCCTACATTTCAATTAATAATAAAATTATAATTTATAGCAAGGACAAATATCAAATTTTTATTCTATACAAATATTTGAATTTATTGTTGGTCAAATTGAGGTTGTATGCATGCTGTTTTGTCTTATGAACGATATATTCGATAGATATGTAAAATAGTTGGACCACGGTCGATCATTTTAGAAACCAAAACAAAATTTTAGTTGGATGAATTGAAAATGGATGAGAATATAACAAAAATGAAAATTTTGAGATTATGTGAAAAAAGTTTAAATACAAAAGTTGTAGATCCATTTATTAACTACAACTTTACCATTTAACTTTTTTCCATAGGACTTGTAGTTTTGCAGGAAATCGAGATAAACCGTGTTCTACCCTTATAAACTGACCCCTTTCCACTTCCTAACCTCGGATCCACTATCGAACTTTTTCAATTTGTGGGACAATCTGTACATTCGATATCAAAACTGAATGGATGCATGTTAATCGAAAGCAGAGGTTTTTTTTTATAAAGAATAACTTTTTTATCGTAACCCTTATTATACAAAAGTTTTCCATATAGAATCAACTTAAGTAGACATACTGTATATTCAGAGAAAATTATTATTATGGAAAAATAAATAAAATAAAATAAATAATAAAATCTGTGTAAATGGTAGCGATAAATATGCATACGCATGCAGACAATGACCATGATTATTTGGTGTGAAGACGTACCTACCCGTATAACAAAGATAATATTTAGCTAAATAAATATGACTAATTATGCTAATTAATTTTGATAAATATTGTTTATTTTTTTGTGAATTGTGCATTTTATTTCCAAATCAATAAAATTATTTATTATTAAAAATATTTCTAAAATGGTATTTTATTTTTAATAACATTTGAACAAATATAAAGCATTATCTACAATCAGAAAATATGCGTGTGCAAAAGCTTAAAACAAAGTTATCTAAATTATCTAAATTAAATGTACTTCAGCATACACGCTTACGTTTTCAAGAATGAATATTTATGATGTCAATAAAAAAAAATTGTTAAAAACAAGAACCGCCTTCAAAAAACTAAAAAGTAAAAAAAATTGTCTAATTTTTTTATCTTTTAATTTTGAGTGTTGTATACAACGAAAGATTTTTCATTTGAATTAAATCACTAAAAATGATTTTGCCCCACCTCTCCCCTTATGTCCAGGTCCTGGTTTCCTTATCATGGTACCACCCGTGGAATATCTGCTTTCTAACAAAAAACAATAATCGAAATCGGTTCATAAACAACGAAGTTATTCGCACTTAATCGGACCTGGATCTAATTGAAATGAGACCGCACGAGAAGCACCAGCTTTCAAATAAAAATCAAATAAAAAATCGGTTCACCAAGTCGAGATTTCTGAGTTAACAAGCAAAAATAAAATAATAAAAAATTAAAAATGAAAAAAAAAAAGTAGAACAGTCGAATTGAGAACCTCATAATTTTTTTGAAGTCGGTTAAAATACTTTTGAAATTTTTTAAATATTAAAAAATCAACAAGCAATGAATATAGTCTCTAGGAACCAGATTAATCGCTTACTGATTCTATAAGTACTGATTCTGTATTGTATTTGTTGATCAATTTAAAATCTTTGTAAAATTTATTTTCTGAAATAAATAATAAATATTTCGATTTTACTATAATAATTGTAGAAATTCCAAATGATTTGTCTAAACTCCAGGAATTAGTATTAAAATGTAATATTTATTAAATTAGTCATTCATAAAACTTTGATTAACCTAAACATTCAAGCTTATTGAAATTTAAAGCTAAGAACTTGGAAAGCACCTATTTTTAATAATGGGATAGTATTATTAATTAACAAATACAAATCTTTTTAAATAAGCATCTCTCATAGATAAAATTCTTATAGACATAGTTTTGTTGCTGATTAATTGGGAAATTTTGCTGACCAAGTAATTATTTTGTAGCTCGCCTGCGCATTAACCTTACACGTACAAGCTGGATGTATTTTGGGTAAATTATTAACCATTTTTGAGATTGTTAGCAGAAAAAGGGTTGGAATGTCATTATTATTTATTGTAAGCAAAATCTTTGTAGGATGTTCAAATGATTTAAGGGTGAGGGGGTGATGTTTTAATGACCTAAAAGACATATTTTCATGACTTTTTCCAAGGCATCTCGAAAAAAAGTTGTTATGCGGTAAACTCCATGCTGGGTCATTTGAAACAAAGTGTCGAAATACGTCTAAAAGGTATGTTTCCCTGTGTAGACAGAAATTGTTGTGCTTGTTGATTTATGTGTAGAAATAAAAAACTTGGTCAAAAGGATCAAGTAGATTTTGAGTTACGATGTTCACGGGCTTCAAAAATATTGTTTGTGAGAAAATCTAACTTATTGAGAGTCGTTATTTTGGGTGAGATCTCCAAGACATCACTGCTAAAGTGCCTCCTTGCTAAAATCCTCGTAGATTGGCTGGCTTTATGGCTTCTGTAACATCTGCAGGAAGGACACTGTAGTTGTTATTGAATTAATTCAGAATGTTTGGAGCTGCCACTTTTTGTACACCAAGAGTTCTCACCATTCAGGTCGGTCGATTGAAACGCTGTTTCTTCGTTAGCTAACAAAATTTAATTTACCATCCATTTAAATAGTTCTCAAATAAAATATTAAACACATTGTTTTTAGAAAGTGCATTTGTTCAATTTTCAAATAAATACTTTATAAATATAAAGGAATAAAAAAAAATTATTAAAATTTACAAAATTTCCTGTTGATTGAGTACAAACAATTATAACAACAATATGATATTGTGACGCATGGATAAACGAATTAGTTTAGTCATGGTATATTTAATTTGTAAATATAAAATTTACTAAAACAAAATCAATACCTTTAGTCATAGCAAACTTCAGACTAAACTTAAGAACAAATTTACTAAATAAAAAAAAAAGTCAACAAAAAACAAACATAAAAAAGGGGGGCCATTTATCAATTATGTAAGATGTTTTTGTATCTAATTAGACTTCTCTTTGTTGCATTTTATCATTAAATTTTCATTGCTCTATCCGCACAGTTCAGTAACAAATTTTCAGAAAAAATGAACGTACTTACAAAGAGTCTACAGAGAAAATGATTAATTTTATTAGTTTAAATTAAAGCATATCTTTATTAATGAACAACACAACATTTAAACAATTGAGTCATTTATATTTACAAACTGGAGAGAAAAATTTTCTAGAATCAGTAATTAATTAATAGATCCTTTGAACATATGGTGGTGCAATAATTTTTATTTATTTCTTTATAATTTTAGTACCGAGTGCAACACAAAATAATTAAAATAGTAACGAGCGCAAAAGAATATAATACTTACATGAGACTTTAACCTTTCATATTATTATCAAGTGATCATATTTAACGGATAGTTTTACTAAGTGGAGATACATCTCTATACTCCAGTGTTTTATTTTAAAAAAAAATATTAACTTTTGTGTGTGAGTGTGTATCTGTGTAATATAGTTTAATGACGTAATTTATTCATATTTTAATTATTTATATTTTATAATAATTATGTAGGTGTGAACACTTTACATATTGTTTATATATAGATATTAATTTTTATATAAATCAATTATTAGTATTTAATCAATTTAAAATTTTATCAATACTCTCTCGTAAATATAATTTTCTTAAGTATTTTATGTAACTGAAATATGATAAATACTATAGCAGGATCTAGAGGTACTTGAGTTTGATAAAATAGAGCACTGCATTCAGACGTGGATCCAGGTCTAAATTTGGGGGTGGGATGATTTTGATAAGTAGTAGTTATATTTTTTAAATTAGCTTGAATTATTAGGGCCAACGCACCCCGTTTGATTTTCTGAACAGAAAATTTGATGGTCAACGCACACTATCGCGCAGTCTTATAAGAAAATCTGATCATCCATCAGACAAAAATCTTCGGATATCATCGGATACGTACAACGAACCACTATGAACCAATGAACTTTCAAATATTTAAAATTCATTAATTACTTTTTTAACTAACAGATGCCCTACTTCAGATAACATCTTGAGATATTCTTATAAGAATTTCTAATGCTATACGCACATGATAAAAATTTCTGATCGAAAAATCTGATGTCTTATGTAGAAATCTTACCGTGTGCGAGGTCTAATATAAAACACATGTTTAGAGATACATCAAATTTTCTGATCAGAATTTCTGAACAGAAAATCTAATGGTGTATACTGGGCCTTATCTACACATTCTTAACACTCTAAAATAAAATTTTTTTCGAAGAATTTGTATTAAAAAAATTAAATTTTTCATGAGTAATTAAAAGAGTTAATTTTTTTTTTCATTATTTCAAGCGTTTACTTGGCGAACCAGGGATTGAAGCTATTTTTTGTGTCAATCTTTCAAAATGAGTCGTACTTGAAAGTGATGTAATCTTTAAGAGCTTAAAATTTCTTCATTTTTGATTCAATTTAAATTTAATTTTTCAATTTAGTTACGGTATTGAATCTAGTTCCACATTTTAATGTGAAATATATCTAATTCAGTATTAGTCATCTACCTAATTACCGAAAAATCTGAATTTCATTCACATCACCCTTACAATGTGAGATTTATGTCAGAAGTAATGTAAAAGGCCAAGAATATATTCGTGGCTTTTAGATATCTTGAAATTATTTCCTTGAAAAATATAAATATTACTCGTACCAAGAATCTATTAAAAAGTTCTAGATTATTCACTTTTTGATAATGTAAATAAAGAACATGTTGCTTAAATGTTTATATCTTAACCGCAAGTTCAAATCGTAAATGTTTCTTATCAATATCAGTTGATAATTTTGTTAGTAACAAATTCAATTTGTTGACATAAATAACAAGTTATGTCAAATAATTTTCAAATTTACGTCATTTTTGTCACTGCATATTCTATAAATTATCTGTTAATTAATTTTAAATGAAAAGATCAGATAATACAAAATTTATCCATATATTTAAATTTTAAAATACATCATAAAAAATTTTTTCCAAGTCGTCTGTGGCTTTACAAAACCTTGATACCACCATGACGATGAAACTAATTCTCTGAGTATTAGTTCTAACAGAAAAATATTATCGACTTATGCTTTTCGTCACTCGTTACCTAAGCTTTCACATAATTGCATATTGCCATACCAAAACAATGGTTATGTGCATGTGAATTTTACTCTACTGAATCGAAATCAAGTAACCTCTTCTAAATATATCGCTGAAAAATGTTCAAAAAAATGTTTTTTATAAAAATTTAGGATTTCAATATATCTATTGAATCATATATTTTAAATATAAAATAAAATTATTATTTTAAATTCAGCAATTACAACATCCTTTTCTTACTTATACAGTTTATATAAGACTAAATGAGTACAATATATGAATGTATGTGATGATTCCAAACATATCATTGATAGTATAAATTGACAAGGTAGCATGTATTGTGTATACTACATGTTAGATAGAGATCATAGTATACACACATACCAAAAACAATGTATGATCATATTAGAAACATTTTGTTTACTAACATGAATCAATTTTTGCATACTTTAATATCGTCACATTGGCTATCAGTAACCAAACGATAAAATTATGCCGCCTGGCGATAAAAATGGCGATAAATCGCCACATCAAGAAATCCTAATTAGTAATATGGTGGTGCCATCCCTGAAAAAATGAATGATTTTTATAATTGTCGATCGCTAAATACATGGTCATATGCCTGCCTTTCAAATCACTCAAAAACTCTGCTCCTTCCACTTTCCAACCTCAGATCGCCCATAAATTTTATTTCCTTTAATTTTTGTTATATTCCCTTCCGTTTCCAACTATATTTCATTCTACTATAATTTTTTTGGTTCCAAAAATTATCGACCCTGGTCTAATATGTAATTGTATTCATTTTATAATTACCCAAATCAAATTTTAATGGGATCATTTATTTGAATATAATATTTTTTTTAATCGGAAATAATAATTTTGAATAATTTTATATTAACTAGGTCATCGATGTATGGAATTTTTATTATGTTAAAATAATGAATGGAGGTTAAATTTAATTAGTTTTTCATAAAATTACATATATACTAATTAATTTATTCAAATAAAAACAAAAAATTATTATACACAAATAAAAATTTGTTCTAAATATATTTTAATCTACCCAATAATAAAATTTTGTTCTAAATATATTTTAATCTACCCAATAATAAAATTTTTCATGCAGTAGAAGGGTGTACTCGTCTAATTAAGGTACATTTCCTGATTCTGAATTGAAAGGGCGGAGTTTTAAAAATTTTTAGGAAAAAAAAGGAGTTTTTTACCCGAAAATTACTCAACTTTTTTAAACTTAAATAGGCCTCTTTAATAATATACTTCATAAAACACATAAATTCATGCGTCGCCTGAAAAGGATCGAAAGACTGTTTAAGAATTTAGATTTATCGAACGTTAAGACAATGTAAAAATTTATTGGAGATTTGTACGATTCTGGTTTTGCTATACTTAAAATGTGAAACTAGACTCAATATTATAACAAAACTTGAGACTTAAATTGATTTAACAAAGAAGTTATTAGGTGTAAAATATTATTTTCTATCTCACTCTTGAAAATGATGCTTTACTTGTAATTTTTATGGAGATATGCAAAATGACGTCTTAATGCATATATTTCCTTCCATGTTTAATTAGAGATTAAGAATGCCTATCTTATTTTTAAAGATTTTAAAAAAATAACTTCAGATCAATATTTGCGAATGTTTAGAACGCTGTCAAAAGTGTTTACTAAATGTATTACGGTAATGATTTTCAATATTCTTATTCTTTTTAATTTTAAGATTTACGTTTTTTCTGTTTAATAAGATCGGTGTAGTAGTATCTTGATTAACCTTAAGGTTTGTTTCTTATTTCATATGCTTCAATTTGAAACTTATCGGGGCAACGAAAATTTTACTCGCTCCGATAAAGAAAGGAGTCGATTTTGCAGTTGTGCCAACCACAACCAAGCTATTCACGAAGTTTCAGTTTGTTAGTAACCATTTAAAAATCAGACGGTGTACTGTCTAGTCTGTAACAGATTAGTAAAGGGCGTATCTAATTCGTTTCTCAGACTATACGGCTTGCCACTAATCGCTTTCTATTTCAAGAATGATTGATTGTATGCAATTTTTTTCTCATACTAAATGTGTAAATAATTGTATTAAATCAAAAAATAATAAAACCAATGTTTTTATAACGTTTTTCAAGCTTATAGCGTCCTACTATATTCCATTTTATGATTTCCTTCCGCCCATTTTTATTTTAGTTAAGGCAACTTACTCGGTACTAATAGAAAAAAATAAATTCGTAGATAAAGATCCGAATTTTTAGTATGTTATAGTTGACATATTGTTATATAAAACAATAATTTTTGTACCTTATCGATCAATTAATAATTGCGCTGTTAATTGATCGGCAAGGTACCCGAATTTTTGTTTTATACACTAAAATATTTCGTTAACTATAACATACTAAAAATTCGTATCTTTATCTACTATTTTTTTTAGGTACCGAAGAGCCTTAATTGATTTATATATACTGTTAGAATTAAATACAAATAATGCGATACCAGAATCTTTCATTATACACGTTTTTATGGTGTGTTAAATTGCTTACCAGATTTAATTATCTTTATTTAAATCAAGCATTCTTTTTAAACTAAATAAATTATAGAATACATCATAAAAAGTATGTATTTAAAGTATGTATAATATTCAGGTCATTGCATTTCTTTTGTTACCAAGAATACAAGCTTCTGTATAGACTTCGTGGACATTTTGAGTACCGGTCGTGTATGACTAAAAACATTTCAGTGATAAATTTTAGTATTCTAATTACGGAAAACACGTTTTGGTATAAATCCGCGTTGTACATAATGTGGTTTTATATATATATGAAAGAGGTGATGGTTAAAAAAAAACATTTCAAAAATTTGTACAGAATAAAACTTTTTGGCTACGATTAAAAACTAGTAGACTCGGTCACGCGTTTCACGAGCAACACGGTATTTGATGTAGGAAACCCGTGACACGAAATTTTATATATATACTCGGTATTTCGTATGTGGACACCCGGTACACTCAGGCCGACTTTTTGCCTTAGTTCCGCGTAACAGAAATGTACGAAATCCGTACAACAAAAAGTTTATATATACACCCCGTATTTGATATGGGACACATTGTACCTCGGCCCCTTGACCCTCGGGGTAACCTTCAGCTTTGGCTCCGATCACAAAAATAGTCTACTTTTTATTATCCCTTAAATTTATTCGTTACATAAAAAATTAAAAATGTTTCCTTTTTATCCCGCGTAATTCCCGTTCCCGGGGATTAGTGTAATTCCTCACGGTGAAAAAATCTGTCTAGTAGTTTTTTTTATTTGTTACATATAAAAATACAAATGTTTCCTTCTTTATAATATTAGACGTTTTTTATCTAATCTTTATCCTTTTGACTCAACTCTTAACCCCTTTCAAATATATAAAAACTGATTATGTCCAGGGTTGATTCCTGCCAGAACGATCGTTTTCCATCAATACTATGATTCATCACTGCAGACAGACCGTTCAAACAGACCACGAGCTCTTAGTTTAATATTGACAGTGAATTAATACTTGATTAATCGGATATATCGGTGAACCTGGTACTAATAACGTTTTCTGACATAATTTTATCACATTTTCTCATTACTTTCAATTAATTGCTTAAACTGATAAGATGATTTACCACCTTGAATTTAAATATCTTATCTATCAATTTTGTGTGTACACAGATGGTATTAGCAAATATTTTTATTCATTATACAAAATAAACTTATAAATTTTGTAAATATTGGTGATTGAAGAAAGTGTTCTTACATAATAATATGATTAGTGAGATGTGTTAACAGGAATTAATAAATTATTAAAAAAAAAAAAAAAATTAAAATAGATCATCGACTTATAATTAATTTTATTCAATTTTAATTTATTAAAATTAATTAATTTATAATATTTATAAACATGGCGGATGATATGGCCCCGCTTTTAGACAGTAATGATAATAATTATTTTTGGTGAGTAATTTTATTTTAGTTTTTCAATTTAAAGCATGTTTTTGGTATTGGGTTTTGGGTTGGTCTTATATGGAAATATTTTCATTTTATATTAAAAAATATTATAAAACTTTGTTTATTTATTCGGAAAAAAATAAGAACCGCCTTCAAAAAAATGACCTAAAAAGTAAAAACTATTATTTTAGTTTTTCAATTAAAGCATGTTTTTGGTATGGGTTTTTGGGTTGGGCTTTTATGGAAACATTTTCAAATTTCTATTAAAAATATTATAAAACTTTGTTTATTTGTTCGGAAAAAAAAGAACCTGATCAGATCCTGGTTTCTCTATCATGGTACCACCCTTGGAATATCTCCTTTCCAACAAAGAAGCATCAAAATCGGTTCATAAACCATGTAGCTATCCGAAAACATCACTAAAATTTGTTTTTGCACCTTCTCTTCCCCTCGATACATCAGATCTGGAATAAATTGAAATAAGTTAACACGAGAAGCACCAGCTTTCAAATGAAAAAAGAATTAACAAATCGGTTCACCCAGTCAAAAGTTCATTCGAGATAACATATAAAAAAATACTGTCGAATTGAGAATCTACTCAAAAAATCAAAGCAGTTATAAGCTGCTTGTATGTCTAATTCATATTTGAAAACGATGTTTAACATGTAATTGATATCTAGATTGGAACAGTTGACGTCATCAAGTTCATATTTAAATTTTTATTTAATTTTGAATGTCCCTATCTTAAATATTATTATTATTTAATTACGGATTATTATTAGGCGCTATTCTAAAGTTAAATTTTGATGGGGGTCACTTTTTTTTCAGAAATTTTTTTTAATAGTGTTACCTTTATTTTTAAATAAGCTTTAAAATATTATCCACACATTCTAAACTATTCAACAAAGTGCAATTATTTCGAAAAGTATGGGTATCAAATTCTATAAAATATATTTGTAGATGCATGCTTTAAAATGATAGGAATTTTCACGATAAATAGTCAATCATTAATCATATTATTCAAACAAATTGAAATATTTATTAGTAAGCTGTATTTTTAGAGCATCGAAATAAACATTCCTAATTTAAATTTGATCTTATATTTAATAAAATTTAATTTACAAATTTATATGATTAATATCTAATAATTCATTATTATGCATTTTATAATAATTAATTAGTAAATTTAATTTATAATCTTTTGTAAGTTTTTCACGCATTTTTTTTTGTACAAATTAAATTCTTGTCAATTTAAATGAGATTGCGATATAATATCAAGGTGTGCTTACTGGTCAGGGGAAGTCAGGGAATTTTAATTTTATTATATATAAAAAGGGAATTTATGAAATTTTAATAAAAGTCACGCAATTTTTTTAATTTATTGAAATAATTAAATATTTATTTAAGAAGGCTGTAAAATTGGTAAAAGCTTCTTAATTCTTTTTTTTTTCATGCGGACATTTTCACGGCTGGCATTAAAAAATTCAGACAATTTTGTTGATGCTTTAGGTGTTTCAAGTAATCAATGAACCCTTCGCTTACAGTGAGCTATAAAAAAAATTTGTTCTTTTCTAAAACACTGTTTTTACAGTTTTTTTTTTTTAAATTGTAGTTTAGGACCAAACAAGTTGTTTTTCTTCAGTTTTTTAAAACCAGTTATTAAGTTTCTAACAATTAATGACAGTCTTGTCTGATGAAAGGTCATCTTAGATAAATTTTGACATGAGAAAATAGTCAAAAAAAAAGAGACTAAAGTTAAATGTAAAATAAACTATTTAGATTCATATTTTGATATAACTAAAAAAAATTTTCAGAAAGTTTAAAAAAAACAAATTTTTTTCTCGTAATTTATTTTTGGGATTGGACAAAAATTGTTATCTATAAAAAATTATTTTTTGCAAGAATTCGAAGCTAAAATCCTGATACGGCTGGTCCAAAATCACTAATAAACTAGATAAATTTTTTTATTCCTTTATCCTTTTTCTGTAGTATATTTTACTTAATATCTTCGTATTATAAAAGCTCATATAAATAATGAACTGGAAAAATTCAAATGAGTGTCTGGAAAACCTTGAAATGTCAGGGAATTTATGTCTTGAGTGACAGTAGACACCATGAATATCAAGTAATTGATTTATCTTGGAAAGCAAACTTTCTCTTCAAATCTTAACATTATTTTGAAAGCTACTAATTATTACTATGAACAAATGAATTGTTTTATTTTTTTGTGCGACCATAAACAACTTAAATATTTTAACTATAATGACAAAATAATTTTCCCAATTTATAAAACTTTGGAAATCCTTTTTAAAATTTATGTAAACTTTCAGGATTTTATTCAATTTTACCTATGGTCCAAAATCCCAGAGTGCTAAGGCTAGGTAAAAACACATTTTACTTTTCTTCAATGCTAAACTTTTCGTATTGTCCCAAGTACAATATTAATTAAGTATATACAGGGTATTATTAAGTTTGGTTTTTTTCTCTCTTAGTGTAAACTGTATAATTATGTTTATGTGTGCTACCTTTCTTGTCTGGCCCCTTGTGGGTTCGATTTCACCTCATTTGAGAGGGAGAAAGTTAAAACATTTAAAATAATCAATACAGCAACAAATTTAAAGATAAAAAATGTTCTTTAAAATCTTTTTGAACAAATCAATACGTTCTTAAGGGAGTTTATCCATAGCTGTTAGGAACATACAATTTTCCAGCACAAATAACTCAAAAAATCGACAGACACTAGTTTTTCTTTTCAGTTATTTGTGCTGGAAAATTGAAATAAATACAATGTATATTACATGTTATTTAAGTCAACAGCTTTTTAGAAGCACACTCCTTTATGTCAGGACAACAGCTGTTGTTAAATGATTTTTCATGAATAAATCGAAAACTTTACATTTCGAATAAAGAAGCTTTCGAAAAACACTTCAAGCTTTTATTAATGTACTTTTATTATTATTTTTTTTATTTTTAATACTTCTCATATTTTGAATACTATTCCTATTCAAATTTGATTATAAAAATTGTCGATAAAAATATATTCCTAAATAAAATAGATCGTCTTATATTATCAACGGTACTGTGGTATTCAATTTCCGATGGTTTATGTTCTTTTTAATCAATAAAATAGAGATAGCAGCTAGCTGTAGAAAAATACCTAAACATTTTTACTTCAGATGTTTAGTTGCATGTATGCCTGCAAATAATGTTATCATGGTTCAAATTATATTTAAAAATAATTGTAAGTGTAAATAACTAACGAAGTGATATATTTCAAATTTTTAACAATAATAAATTTTTGTAAAATAAAAATAAATTTTGAAAAGCATGCAAAACTATTAAAATAAAACAATTGTGATATTTTTTATGAAAGTTAAAATCTGTTCTTTCTGTAACTGGTAATTTATGATAGTCCGTAATACACATATTTTGTAGATACTTTTAATATCTTATAAGTTGTAGAGAAGAATAATAGTAAAGTAAAAGTCTGTGGAAAGTGAATAGTCCAGAGTAGAAGTCTTTAAAAATGGTAAAAAAAGTTAAAGAAAATTATAGTAGGATGAAACTCATTGAAAACGGAAGAGAACATAACAAAAGGGAAAATAATTTACGGACGATCTGAGGTCGGGAAAAGTAAGGGGATTTAACTCGATTTCCGGCAAAATTACAAGTCCTATGGAAAAAAAGTTAAATAGCAAAGTTGTAGGTAATAAGAAGATCTACAACTTTGGTATTTACACTTTTCCAAATAACCACAAAATTTATTCAATTTTTCACTATATCAAAATTACATCACAGTTGTAATATATTTAAAAAAAAAAAAAAAAAGCTATAGAAATATAAAACTTACAAGTGGCAATGTCTATAACATATTTTCTATGATTGTTCCACTCCAACGTCATATTTAATTGTATGAACTTATAAAAATGGCTGACGACTGTTTTGTAAATCAGAACAAATTTTCAAAGTTGAATAAAAATATAAAAAGAATCACATATATATTGGAAAACAAACCAATAAATGTTCATGTTTTATTTTATAAATTATCGTATGTGTATAGTTTTATATGTTTTTTTGTGGTATCTAGTCTATTCCGATTCTAATTTTTTATACCCGATATATAGATGAATATATGAGGGTATATTAAATTTAGAGTAAAGTAAGTTTTTTAATACTAAATAAAATTAAGCACTACAACACACTATTCAGAGCATTATTTAATAAGTTCGTTTTTGTATATTAGGATAACTTTTTAGGAATTTGAAATTTTTATGGCATATTTTAGACCTAAGCAATAAATTTGATTTCGTAAACGATAAAAGATAGAACAAGAATTTATTTAATAGAAATAATATTTGTTTCTTAGTATTTAGAATATTTAGTATTGCCACAATTCCAGCTTTAATCCAGTTAATTATCATATATCTATATATCTATATATCTATATATCTATATATCTATATATCTATATATCTATATATCTATATATCTATATATATATATATATATATATATATATATATATATATATATATATATATATATATATATATATATATATATATATATCATATATTATTATGTATCTAACTTTTCATAACTGTATAGAATAATTATTTTGTTTTTTACTGCTAATTGTACTTTACAATTTTAATTATTTACATTTCGAAGGCAATGATAAAATTTTTTATAATGAATAAGATTAACATTCTCTATTTTTTGGGTTGAACTCATACTACATGCTTTTAACTAACCTTACAATAGGGAATATGCTCAAATTGTTTTATCATTTCAATTTGAAGCGTCTTTACTTCACGAACATTCATTACATTAGGATCATTCTACGATAAGAGATCTTTTCCTTCAAAATTTAAGATAAATAATGTTAGTATGCACAGATTGTGAATAAAAATTTTATATAAATTACATTAATATTCAAAAATTTTGTTGTGTGATTTGTCCATAAAAAATCATCGCTTATCGTAGAATCAATCATAAAACTTTTTTTTTTTTTAAGAAAGAAATGGAAAACAATCTTTAAAAGCTTATTACTTATTCGTTTTTGAATCAATTTTATTTTTTTTTTCGAATTTTCTTTAGTATTGGGCACATTTTGGTGGGTAAAATAACAAAATTTTTTTAGTGCATCTTCCCTATCCAAACTGCTTGGAATTTGATAATTAGATTTCAAAAAAACTTTCCATTTTTATCATTACAAATTTTACAATTTAATAATAAATATATATATAAGAAAAATTTATTTTTAACGGCTTTCTAAATGTACTACACCTCAGCTTTACAATTTTTTCTAGTAAAATATTCCCTTTTTATTGATTTATTATTTTTTTTTTTTTATTCTAATGCAAAAATAATTTAATAATAAATTTGCAAAAATAATTTTATCTGATAACTAAACTTGATTGCATGAAGTTTGTGAGCTCAATAGAAAATTGTGAAAAGACTGGCCTACTTACCAGAATTTTCGCAGGTAAACAAGGTGTTACACCAAACATAACAGAGCTACGGACAAATTTTTATTGGTGTGTATTTATATATAACATAATCTGCTGACGGACAGCTGTACTTTTAAGGCTAATGTTTATTGGTTAAATTAATATAATTTAAATATTTGTTCGTTATAAAACTTGAACTCTTTGAAATTTGCTAAATTAAACAAGAAATCTTAAAGAGCTAATGAATTTGTATCACCCCCCTCCCTTCCCCCGTCATTAGGTACGCCTTCAGCCTTAAAGTTCAAAATCGAAAAATTGAAGGAAAATAAAATCCTTAAACTCCTTAAATCCTCAAATAAACCTCAAGCAAATTTCTTTTAAATTTTTCTTTTGATCGGTTTAAGTTAGTTTTGATTTTAACTGAAAGTTTTTCTCTATCTTATATTGCCATTTAATGTTAATTTAAGTTATCTCAATTACTGTGGAAAATAATTACCACGTACCCTATTTCCAGTATCTATACTCTACCATTTCATTTGTTTGCAGGGAAATTGCGGATGAAATTAAATTCCACACCGAACAAATTCCTCCTATAAAAACATCGCCAAAAAACAAAATGCCACCGTTAGCCACCGAATTAGAAAATCAAACAAAACCATTACTTGATCACAACTCATCAAATATATCACAAATATGTGACGTCACAGTCAGTATAGAAGGCATGACATGCAAATCATGTGTAGAATCAATTGAAGGAATGATATCGAAAAAGGACGGTATAAAAAATATTAAAGTCAGTTTAGCAGATAAAGAAGGATATGTCAAATATGATTCATCGATAACAAATCCGGATGATATTGTAGCCTCTATTGAAGATATGGGCTTTGATGCCTCTATACCAAATTCTGCACAACTTGCACATACAAGTATAACAACCATAAATGTGGAGGGTATGACTTGCCAGTCATGTGTCAAAAATATACAATCAGTAGTATCAGAGAAACCAGGCATTACAAATGTTTGTGTGGACTTACAGAAAAAAGAGGCTGTTGTTAATTTTATTACAAATAAAACATCAGCCATTGAAATTGCTGATATTATAAATGATATGGGCTTTGATGCGTCTGTGAAGACCGTTAATGGAGTATCAGCAAAACAAGGTATATTGTTTTTTCCAATACCAATTAAGAATAGCCAGTCACAAACCTCAATTTCTACTTTTGTAAATCTCTTTAATTTGCAATTTTGGAATAGGTGGGATTTCATCGGAGCCTTAATTTTCGTATTTCATCAAATTAAAAACTATATTTTTCATTGAAGTTAGTAACAGGACAAAAACAAACATGTTTCACCTTGAAATGTTCTAACTTTCGCTTTTAGTGCATGTAAACCAACCTTATATCACTACAAACCATATTTAGGTTTAACTGCTTTATATAATATTTACCAATTTTAAAATCTTAAAAATGTATTGCAACTTTGACTTGGATCTATTTACATTATGTTCCTTGTTAGCTTATTATCATTAACTTTTG
Organism: Chrysopa pallens; assembly: GCA_020423425.1. Lineage (NCBI taxonomy): Eukaryota > Metazoa > Arthropoda > Insecta > Neuroptera > Chrysopidae > Chrysopa > Chrysopa pallens. The sequence goes on along the minus strand of CM035595.1, from coordinate 32,879,300 downwards.
TATGTAGATTGATCTCTCGAAATTTGACATCCTATTTGCCTTTCATGGGCTCCACATTAAATAATTTCAAGTTTATTTATTTTGGGTTTGAGGCTGCGGGATATTAATTAATTTTCATCATTATCTTCTATTACCTGCGGATCTTTAACGAATCTATTGTCTTTCTTAGATATATTACTAAACTCTGATTATCTTCATCAGTATGAAAACTATCTTGGATAACTTATCACAATTATCCAAGCAAATATACCTAAAATAAAAACCTGGGCTAAACTGCAAACAAAAGCAGCAGCAAACATTACCCATCGAGTTTATTGACTCACAATCACTCACTGGCGAATGAGTAGATTGACAAGTCAGCCGAATTACTTAAACCATTTTCTATTGAATGGTCTAGTCCCTTCAAGGTAACAGCGTTTATGCTGGTAAATTTTCCCTCTTACGTATCGAGTATATCTTGTTCTTTATGTATTAAACAATAATCTTATTTTTTATATTTTATAGATAAAACCAAAACAGTATCTGAAATAGAACAAAATAATATTTCAGAAGTTAATTTACGAGGAACTAGTGGTGACGATAATAAAAGACTGCAAATATGTTACCTGCATATTAAAGGGATGACTTGTGGATCTTGTGTGGCTGCCATTGAAAAACATTGTAGTAAATTATATGGTAAGTAGTGGAAATGTAGTAAGAATTAAATCGATTTAGATTCATAGAAATCATTGCGATAATTAAAATTGATGCCCAAACAAAAACAAAAAGATAGAGTAGTGTCGTGGGACACCCGCTGCTATATATGTATTATTAAATGACACTTTATCAAAAGTGTCATTTTAACATTTGTTGGCATTTTGAGGGTATAATATATTAATATATAAATATATATATATATATATATATATATATATATATATATATATATATATATATATATATATATATATATATATATATATATATTTATATATATATAAATATATATATATATATATATAAACTTATAAAGAGCACGAGAATAAATAAATATCAGGAAAATATGATTTAAGAATATGTATAAATAAATTATGAGTTCCTGATAAACGTACTAAAGCAACAGTGTCGGTCAGACACTTTTTCTCGTATAGCCCTTATTCGTCAAACGCGCTAGAAGGAATATAGATAGTTCCAAAACAAACTTAGTATTCAAGGTTTATTCTTATATTATAATTTTTGGAAAAATAATGAATTCAGTGCTAATGAACCCCAAAAATACACTTCCTCTAAATAATTTACGTTAGAGATAATTTTAAGGTATTCCTAATCAATTTGTCACAAATCTATCAGATTATTTTATGAGACTTGACGAACTCCAATATAAAACATTAAGCTTAGAAAAATATAAATACTTATTAGGCGGGTACCCTAACCATCTGAATCTGTTCATATGCTTCGGAATTGATCGATTTTAATGCGATACATGTTCAATGCATTTTTTATTTTACGTTTTGCGTTATATTTCAGGTGTTCATAATATTTTAGTTGCATTATTAGCAGCTAAAGCAGAAGTTAAATACGACCCTTCTGTGATACAATCACATGAAATTGCAGCATCAATATCTGATTTAGGCTTTGAAACATCCGTTATAGATTCAGGATCTGGGGATGGTGAAGTAGAATTAATTGTAAGTTAAATTCAAAATATTTTTTAATTTTTAACAATAAATTAAAATTTAATGTAAATTTTTTCTAGATAAATGGAATGACTTGTGCATCATGTGTAAATAAAATTGAGCGTACTGTATCTAAAATTGTTGGTGTGAAATCAGCGGCTGTAGCTTTAACAACAAAACGGGGTATATTTAAATACGACAGTGAATTGACGGGACCACGTGATATTGCCGATGCTATAAATAATTTGGGTTTTGCTGCATCACCCCTTACAGCAAAGGATAGTGGCCACGCATATTTAGAACATAGGTATTAATTTGTTTAATTATACAAGCAATTAAAAATTTTTTACCATGAGTACATACAAATTTCGTATTATGATAGTTTTGTAATTTGGACATAAAGTTGCTGATAATTATTACTCACAGGAATATCCATATGCAGCCCTAAAAATTAAGATAATTTTCACCCCTTATAGAATCTCAGTATGCAAATTTAAGTGTAATCTTCTTCTCCAACAGGAAAGCTGATCAGAGAAGATCTGGAAATTGTCTAATTTAATAAATAAATTTTTCTAATTGAATTTTATAATTTTTAATGTATTTTTTACAGGGAAGAAATAGCTCGATGGCGTAATACATTTTTAATATCATTAATATTTGGTGCTCCTTGTATGATTGCAATGACATATTTTATGATGCGCATGACATTATATCCAGAAGATCATCATACAATGTGCTGTATATTACCTGGTTTATCATTAGAGAATTTAATAATGTTCATATTTTCAACGCCCGTGCAAATATTTGGGGGTTGGCATTTTTATAAACAGGCATTTAAAGCTTTAAAACATCGTACCACAAATATGGATGTATTAATAACAATGGCTACCTCAATATCATACATATATTCATTAGCTGTATTAAGTGCTGCAATGATCTTACAATTACATTCTAGTCCACAAACATTCTTTGATACAACACCGATGCTTTTAATATTTATTAGCTTAGGACGTTGGCTAGAACATATAGCAAAAGTAAGTTCTTGATTGCTTATAAAACGTGTTTTTTTAAACGTAGATCATAAAATTGTAATAAAACACAGAAAGTGTATTATTTTTAACGAATTTCACGTGATTAATTCAAGCGTTGTTGAACGTTTTGTAGCTTTAATAAGCTTGTATTTTATATCGAAATGCGAAATTCCGTTTGCCACACAAAGTTGAGTTGTTTTTGTTTAACTATAGACTTAAATTACAAATAGATTGTGTAACTCAAAAAGACATAATATGCATTTGAAATTAAGAACTGTCTCATACAATTTTAATCCCGTAAAATATATCGGATGCCCAAACTATTCTTTCTTAGGTTAATTAGTATTTAATTCCGAAGTTAATAATTTTTTTTTTTAAATAAACGTGATTTTAATTTCTTTGGTTGTAAGTGACAAACACTATTATTACACATAACACCATATATAATTAAAATCTTAAAATTTTGGAATGTATTTAAATATCATTCAATGAAAATACTATTTAATACAAAACTCAATATTTAAGGGAAAAACAAGTGAGGCGCTGACAAAACTGTTATCTTTAAAAGCAACAGAAGCAGTTCTTGTTGTAATCGGAAAAGATAATGAAATTATATCTGAAAAATTAATAAATGTGGATCTAGTACAACGTGGTGATTTTTTAAAAGTTGTACCCGGTGCTAAGGTTCCTGTTGATGGTCGTGTTGTAATCGGTTATTCCACATGCGATGAAAGTTTAATCACTGGTGAAAGTATGCCTGTGCCAAAAAAGAAAGGTATATAAATCGAATTATTTTGTTTAAAAAAAAAAAAAAATTCAAATTTTTCTGAATTAGGTTCAGTTTTAATTGGTGGTTCAATTAATCAAAATGGGCTTATTATAATGACTGCAACACATACTGGTGAAAATTCTACACTATGCCAAATTGTCCGATTAGTTGAACAAGCTCAAACAAGTAAAGCACCAATACAACAATTAGCTGATAAAATAGCTGGATATTTTGTTCCATTAGTTATAACTGCTTCAACATTAACACTTATTGGATGGATTATTGTTGGATATTGGCGTCATGATTTGTTGCCAGTTCATGTAAGTTATATTTTATTTAAAGATATTTTTAAGTTCTGTCTAATACAACGCTAGAATGATTTGTCTTTTCAATCTTATCACATAAAAAATATGTTAATTTATAGACAATGGATGTGGGAGAATTTAATAAAACTGAAATTATACTTCAATACGCATTCCGTTGTGCAATTAGTGTTTTAGCAATTGCTTGCCCGTGTGCATTGGGATTGGCTACACCTACTGCTGTTATGGTTGGTACTGGAGTTGGCGCACAAAATGGTATTTTAATTAAAGGTGCTGAACCATTAGAAAACGCACATAAAGTAAAAGCTGTTGTATTTGATAAAACTGGAACAATCACAAAAGGCATACCACAAGTGGTCAGAATATCACTTTATTCAAATGGTCCCACATATTCGTTACCAACATTTTTAGCAGTAATTGGTACAGCTGAAGTAAATAGTGAACATCCAATTGCTTCTGGTAATCATAACTTTAATAATATTAAAAAAATAGCCTTGAATGTTAAAATACACAACATTAGTGTACATATTAATTTCTGCTTCGAGATGATACATTGCTAATATATTATTGTCCTTATATATTTTTATTACTATATTAAACATTGAATAACGAATAAAAATATTGTGTAAAATTTTAACGATAATAATTTTCTATTGTTTTAAATAGCAATTGTTAAATGTTCCAAGGAAATATTGTCTTCAGATTTACAAGGAAAATGTAGCGATTTTCAAACAGTTCCTGGATGTGGATTAAAATGCACAGTATCACATGTGGATCCATTGTTAATTGCAAGTGAACAATCGGAGCATTTAAAAAATTTTAAAAATACGACCAGGTAAAATACATTGGGAAATTATCTATACAAGACTTGTCCTGAATTTCTTATACGGTTAATCTTTTCGCATTTTATGTTAATTTTTTTAAATAGCATTTTGAATCATATATAAAATGACCGGGAATATAATAATTTTTGTTTCTGTTGTATCTGATAAAAAACTTTCAAAAAAGGAAAATACTTTCGCATTTGAATGAAAGAATTCAAATGGTCGCTATCTTTTTTGTCGCTTATACAGATATAAGAATAACATTTTTCACTTTTAGAGGTTTAAAAATAATGTTAGTTCCACGAAATTTATGAACACAAAACAGCGGTTAGAATGATGTTAAAATGACGAGACCTGGAAATTCCTCTAACTTGTTCAGCTTTCTCGTTTATCCAGGTCTCATTTGGATTGATTGTACATCTTTTTCAAGCTTCAAAATGCGAATGTACGAAACAAGAAAAAATCAGTAAATTCACGAGGATCAATATTTATAAAATGTACAGTTCGATCTCAATAAAAAATGGCAATAAAAAAATTAGACTTCGTACATGAAGATTTGAAACGAACGATACGTAGCAAAATTTAATAAAATATAAAATTTCTAGGCCTGGTTCTTTTGGAACATTCCATTTAAATGATGTAATGATTGATTTATTACAATTTAAAGACGATTCAACGGTAAAACATTTGCATAATTTATTGAACATTGAAAATGAAGTATCTTCAGCTACAAAAGAAAGTTTTAGTGTTATTATTGGAAACAGAGAATGGATGATTAGAAATGGATTTTCAATTCCAACAGAAATGGATAATCGAATGGCAGAAGAAGAACAATTAGGACGCACTGCTGTATTATGTGCTATTGATGGTAAATATTTAGAATATTCTCTTTAAGGTCAATCGTATAAAAGTTATAAAAACGTATTTGTTTCTTCAGGACATCTCATAGGTATAGTAAGTGTGGCTGATATGGTAAAACCAGAAGCACATTTGGCAGTATATACATTAAAACGTATGGGTCTACAAGTATTCTTATTAACTGGTGATAATCGTTTAACAGCGGCAAGTATTGCACGAGAAGTTGGTATTAGTCGAGTATTTGCTGAAGTGTTACCATCACATAAAGTAGCTTTAATTCAACGATTACAAAAAAATGGTTTAAGAGTTGCTATGGTTGGTGATGGTGTTAATGATAGTCCAGCCTTAGCACAGAGTGATGTTGGTATTGCAATTGCAAATGGTACAGATGTAGCTGTTGAAGCAGCCCATGTTGTACTTATGAGGGTATGTATTGTATGTTAACCCCATTTATTCAATATATGATGGGCCCATTTGGTGCGAGACTCCTACTCTAGTTCTCAGCCTTTGAAAAAATTGAGGCAATATGCTGTGCACACTGCTGTAAACTTCTCCAACAAATTTGTTTTGTGAACTTAATTAACTTAATATCATATATATTCTAATCGTTTGCATATGATGTCTGCGCCCATTACTTACAATTGACGTTTAGTTTTAAAGAGTCGTTACTTGTTATTTTATCCTAAAATATCTATTTAAAATTCATCAATTTAAAATATTTCACTAATGATCACTTTTTCCAACTAAAATTAAATAAACTGTATCTTAATAATTTTTTTCTATTTTAGAATGATCTTCTAGATGTAATTGGATGTTTGGACCTATCTAGAAAGACTGTATCAAGAATAAGACTGAATTTTATATTTGCCAGTATGTATAATTTAATAGGTATTCCATTAGCTGCTGGTGTATTTAGCTCATTTGGTTTCATGCTACAGGTATTCATATTATTCTTTATTCAATTGGCTTATCTAAATACATATTTTTCATAATTTTTATTTTAAATTTTAGCCGTGGATGGCTGCAGCTGCAATGGCACTTAGTTCCGTTTCTGTTGTTGGATCTTCTTTATTATTAAAATTGTTAGTTAAAATTTATTCAATTATATTCATATACAGTTTCACGTCGTTTAAACACTTTTTGTGACAGAGCACACTTTTATAAGCTTTTTTGCAGTTAAACTGCAGACAGCGGTTAAAATTAAGAAAATATTTATAATTTGGATTTTTGAATTATAGAATATAAAAATTCGATCATATACAGTTATTTACGCTTTCAAATCTGAAAATGATTTCATTCATAAAGTTGACCTATGATAATTTGTATTTTCGTGCACTCCATTCTGTAAGATTTCGTAGAATAAAAATCTTATAGAATCTAAAGCTGCTAATAGTTTCATCGAAAATTATATCCTAACAAGAAAGTGTGAATTCATAAGAAATTTTTTTCGTATACGTATTTTATGGATAAATCTAAATTTAATAATGTACGTCTAGATTAAAATAATATACTTTTTTTAGATACACAAAACCAAGAAGAGCAGATTTAGAAACGACCGAATACAAAGCAGCTATAACAGCATCTCAAGAAGCACTTGATCTCGATACAATAAGTGTACATAGAGGTATTGACGACGTATCAAAACCCATATTTAGATCTACTTCCAGTACATTATCCAGGTAAAAATTTTCTAAATAAATTAATCAAATATGAAATAAACTAATTATCCAAAAAAATATTTTTAGACTTTTTACAACATGCCATATTCCTATACAATTCCCAATCCTTTCCACTAATTCCATACCAAATATCATGTAATAGGTAAGAAATAATTCAATTTAACGTGATATGATAAATAATTTTTTCTAAATTTTTAATGATAAATTGTTATTCCTTTTTGGTATTTTTTATTCAATTTACTTATAATTGCTAACAACATACAATATCTATTTTTATTTGATTTTTTTTATTATAGTCTTTGGTCAGTTGTTAATACTACCAAAAAACAGAAAGCAAACGTTGTTGCTTAAAAATAAGCTTTTTAAGTAAGTTGTTACTTTCATTGTTTCGTTTTGCTTTCTATGTGTTTGTTTATATTACTATTTATTGTTTTACCTTTTTAAATTTGTATATTTTATTGGGTCGTATCCATAATTAATTTTTAAATAAATACAGTTTTTGAAGATAATATAGATCAAAACTCAAATTGCATATTTCGATTAAAATATATTTCTATTTGATAATATAGAACATTGTTTGAAGATAAATACTGCACCCTGTAGTTGCACATACACAGTTAATAAACAAAACGCTTTTTTGGTTTTTTAAAAGAAAATTTGAACCATAAGAATTGTTTTAAGAAAATTGGAAAATTATTTTGTTTTTTAAAGTATTTTTTTAAATTAAAATTTGCTTCCAATTCCTAGATCAATTTTTGTAACATAAAACCTTTTACAACTGCAATATCATTATGTCATTAGTATTAATTTAGTAAATTCTTAATTAATTCTTCTCTTGAGTTTAAGTACTTTTATGTTGTCTCCAGAGATATATGTTACTCGTCCCATATATGATGATACTGTCTTAGTATAATTTTTTTAAACTCTCTACTGTGTTTTTATAGCATAGTAGAAAAAAAACCGTGTTACAAATAAACTATTAATGATGGGATTTCTTAGAAATCAAGATTATTTTGTGTTATTTATACACTGTGTTTGATGGAAACTCCCTATGTAAATATTTCAGTATTTGTAAATTAATTCACCTTTATGATTACGACCCAATAATATTTTCTAGAAATTTAAACAAATTATTTATGTAAGTGGTATTTTCAAACTATAATATTTGTGTAAATTTGATGATATTTTAATTTCTTACGTTTGCTTATCACCTATTTGTTTGCTATAAAAAATATTATTTTCTTTTTGAAATGCTTCGGGTTTTTTACAACTGCCATTCATTTTTTTTTTTAATAATGCAAAATATTTTATTTTTGCACAAATGATTCATCACTCTATTTATGCTTTGCTGCGCTAATTCGTATAAAGAACTTTCTTTTGATGCAGGGTACACCGATGTTGTTGCACAGTAATTATTTCTCTCGTTTGTTACTAAATATTCAAATGTTATTTTCTACTCATAAAGCAAAACGTCTATTGGAAGTATAAATGCATTCATTTAACTACCGATTGATTTTATTCTTCTGAAATATTAAAATTCATAAATACTTTATTATTAAAATCTGAAACTAAAAATTAAAAAATTGCTTTAAATTATTACCGATGGAAAAATTAAAATTTCATCAAAATTTAAGTTATATTAATAAAAAAAAAATGTTTAATGTATGTTTTAATTTCGTTTACTAATAGTTGATGCACGCGATGTTATTAAAAAAAACTTTCCCAAAACTCAAAAATACAATCAATTTAATGGAATTTATTAAATTAGTATTTTTAAAATATTTTTATTTTATTAGGTACGCACAGAATCGCCTAGAGTTTTACAAATTTAAAAAAATTAAGTATACACAAAATCTGAATATGAACGGTTAGAGCAATAACATAAGATTTCAAATTTTTTACTTTAAAACATACACAATGTCTTGACGTCTTACCGTTTGTTTTAATTTTTATATACTGCATAGTAATTTTTATTACATTTGGACGATTATATTTCGATTTATTGGTGCCGAAAAATTTCTAAATTTACTGGGCATATATATGAAGGCTTTGAATTGACCTACCATCTTAAGGTTTAATCAAAAGTGAATGGAGTTTCATAACTGACAAGAGATAGCACACTTATTTGTAAACGTATTTTTGTTGAAAATATGTTTTTCAAAGCTGTATTATTTAGGCAACAATTAAGTTCAGAGTTTTATGTATAATTGTTTTTTTTGGCAATATTTATGTGGTATCTATCTATTTTCGAAAAAAATATTTCAAGTTAAATTTTTACATTAAATTCTTATTGAATATTTTATAAAGAACAAGTGAATTGAAATTGTTGCTAAAAAAATGTTTTCTCTCTATTTTAAGTTATGAATCAGAGTTAAATCTGAAATATCTCTAAAATTAAGAGTGAAAGATAAGATTCCCATAAGATATAGATTCATAATACCTAAGATAAAACAATAAGTAATTTAGATTATTTTTATATTGACTGCCTTAAGTTTTATAAGATAAATAGGTTGATTATTTGAAAAACGATGTACAATGTAAAAAAAAAATGTATCGAAAAAAAAATGTTATAGCATTTTTTAAATTCCATCAAAATTGTTTCAATAATCTACACAACACATTAAAATCATATAAACATGTAAATAACAAAATACAATTGATAACGATAGGCGACTAACTAAACAGTTTGAAACAAATTTTTTTGGTTTTATACAATTTTAATGTGGACTTTGATCCTTTATTTTTGTATATAAGATAAAATATCGAAAACAAATGCATTATTTTTTTTTCTATTTCTCAGGTTATTGACCCGTGGCCAACCAGATAAAGGACGTCTGTTATCAACATCAGAAGATAACGATGAATTTACAGTGAATTTCTTAAATCAATCAACAGCGTAATAATCATATATGATTGATTCATTTCCTTTAATATATTAATATTATATTTGTTATATAATAACTGAAATGTAAAATTGCGTCTGACCATTTTAAATATTAAATTATTCATTAATTCAGTATTTATCTTAATAAACAAATTGTACTTATATTAATTGTAATTATTATTGTTTAAATTAAATACTGTATTGTTTTTTATGTTTTTTTTTTTGTAATAAATATTTAATGTATCTCGATTGATTGAACTAAACGATAATTATTTTTTATATAACGATTGTATTTTAACGAGATACTAAATAATTCTCTTTTTTAAAAGACAATGAAGAATGTATTAATTTTTTTTTTTTTTGTAAATAATTTATATATTATATTTTTGTTTTATATACCATGTTAAAAAAATACAGTAAAATAAACATAATATTTTAAAATAATTGACTAATTTTCTTTACCTCAAAAAGTCCTATATCGATTAAACCGACAAAACCGCCATTGATAAGAAGCCTATGTCAAAATCGTCAAATTATTAGAACACAAACATTATGAAAATCGCCTTCATTGGATATTGCCATTAATCGAATATTTTCTAAGATCAGTGTAAACTGAATAAAATTTTGGGCGATATATCAAAAAGTAATCCAATTGTAAAATGTTCTTAATCTTTCCACGATACGGATACGGATATTAAGTTTTCAACTCATTCAATCGATATAATTTTTGTAATTTCCTTAAAATGTGATTGTGATTTGTGATATCACTTAGCAGTATTATTTGATGTGAACTTAGATTGTATAATTACTAATTAGTACCTTGATAAGGTAGCCAGCCAGCTATAAGAATTACCACATAGCCCACTATAATAAGGGCTGAAATACTAAATATGTAATTTTTAGAAAATAGAAACTAAGTTTATGGGATTTAACAGTATTTTATTGTTACCTTTACTTATAAATTCATATACGTTCATATAATAAAAATAAATACAAAAGATCCGTTTCAGTAATTTTTTTTCTTGTGGATATCCGTTGTATATCTGGTTACAATATAGTAGCGATATGTAGTTAAAAACACTACAAAACATTTGAATAGTTTATTTTTCTTCTTAAAAGCTATACACATGAATTTTCTACCGATTTACGGAAACATAAATGAACCTCCTATCAAATAAAATAGTTTATTCGTCTATAGTTCAATGAAAATTTGAGTTAGCCTAGTCTTGTACATATACTTACACTAAAACTGTTATATATCATTTTCGCTAGACAATTCTAACTTCTATAAATAAAAACTTAACAATGTGAATTGCATATATTTAAATAACTACATCGAATATAATTCAGTAAGAAAATTTTAATTTATGGGGGATCTAATCCATTAATTTTTCACTTTCTTGGACATATAAACATTCATCTCGTATATATCATGTATCCGAATTTAGGAGCTTGAATAAACATAATTCGACCAACCTGTTTAATTAAAAATATGTTGATTAACAGCAAACTTACTTTTTATGATATTTGAATGTAGGGCTTAAGAAATTTTGAAAATTATGTTATATAATAATATACATAAGTATTGCAACATTATTTTTATTAATAATTAATAATACACATATAAACAATAAAATTACTTAATATAAACATATACGATTAAATTATCACAAATATTATTAAACAGAGATATTTCATTCTAATATACACAATATAGCTATTCAGCTTTTGAGTTTAAAGTAATTGTAATGAAATAAGGGAACAGTGAGGTCTAAGTGTTACCGACTTAATTGTAGTTAACCTCTTATATATTTTTAATTGATTTAAATGAAACTAAAATTTTTCAGAGGAATTCAATCCATTGAGATGACTTTAAACCCAAAATTCTGTAAATTTTAAGGATTTAAAAATGTATTTTGCTTAGGAGTTTAACAAAATATTAAAAAGCTACATTTCTCTATCCTGCCATTTCTCTATCCTGGTTACTATTTATACTTATGTATATGGTTCATGCATATAAAGTTTGAAGTAGAATAAACAGTTTGTTTCGAATTAAATCTGATTATATATTTTCAAAAAACATTCTATTAGAAAAAAGATACTTAAATTATTAAATTATCAAGGCACTAAAAAATCACAAGTTTCATTAATTTATTTTTTGATCCCACTAGTATATAAATTTTTTTATTATAAGACTATTTTTTCTTTAGTTTTCGGATTAATTTAATAAAATTTTATATACACAAATTTAAAAAATGCAATCGTATTAAAATACTAAGATCAATGATTCTCAGGAGCTTCCAATGTCGATACCAAATCTATTAGTGATAAACAAACCAAAATTATTCTTATGATCTGAATTATTATAAACATTTATTAAATTATAAACAAATAAAAAAAACCAAAATTATTAACTCATAATTTAGAGATGAAATAATTTTTTGATCAGTAGACATTAATATTTCAGATTTGATATAATTATTTATCAATAGAAATTAAATAATCAATTGGGGAAGATATTAAAATCGATTTTTCTTAACTAGTAGAACTTTTACAAGTTTGTTGATTAAAAGAGCATCGTTTTTCTATATCAATATCGAATGAATTTCACCTGAATAACGATTTTTTTCTTTCCAAAAGTTCAAACTTACTAACAACAGTTAAGGCACATGTATGAATCCAAATTGTTTATGTATCTGAAACCAAAATATATATTTTAAATCTTAATAACATTAAATATAGAAAAAATACAAGAATATTCTATTTATAATTGATATTAGCATCATCGTGGCGTTCTTCGGTGTATGCGGCCGCATTATTTAGGTGACATTAATCGATATACTGAAAATTAGATAAAAAAATCTGAAAATTTAACGATTCGTTTCTGAATATCGCTTAGAATTTCAGCCAATATTTTAAGTTTTTATGCATTTTAGAAATATAAATTTATTTTTTATTCTTGAAATATAATTACACTAAGATGGTACACGTCCTACATTTTGGCCTCAAATTAGTTTTATTATTTTTTTGCTCTCGGGCACGGCGAAATTTAATATAGTATATTTTTGCTACATTGTATATTTTGTTGTTTTTGAAAAATGAAAACAAATTTTCATAATTACCGAGTAACGGAGCAGGATCTGCAAAAATCTTCTTGACATGAAAAACATTTAAATCGGCAATTAAAACAAAACATTTTATCACAATACCAACATTTGTCTAGATTTTCTTTCGATGTACATTTACTACATTTATCTAAGTGTGGAGGCATCTAAAACAGATTTTCTTAAACATTCATAAAAATAAAATTTGAGCTAGTAATTTGGGACGAAAAATGTGTTGCCAGTAAAATTTAAAGAAATTATCTTTCCGAATACTATATACATAGTATTCTGTCTTACCGTGTTTACATTTAATTTATTCTTTGAATTTAATTTTTCATTGCACGCCTTTGCTCCATTAAATAGTTTTTGGAAGGTTTTTGCTAGAATAATAACAAAATAACCGGATTACTTGTAAACAATAAAAATTATTAAATTCTTACAATAAACTTTTTCAATATTTGTTTTTGAATTCATATCAATTTCTTTTTGACTAATATGAAATTTCATTTGTCGACACACATCATTTTCAAATGGACATAATCGTTTCGGCATTTTGTTAAAATTATCAAATTTTATTTACATGCTTTTATTAAAAACTTTTTGAAGTTGACTGACGATTTTATTATTTTTTATAAACTTAAAATTCGCATTTTTTGAAATAATTTATTATACTTTCTCTATAGTTTTTTTTTTACTTTTAATATTTTCTTATACCACGGTCATGTAAACAGAAATTACCCGTTAAAAAAAGTCTGACACAAGAGAGACTTATATGCTCCGACATGTTTTTTATAAAAAGAGTCAAGCTTAAAAGTTGTCCATTTAAGCCATAGTATATTAATACATGATTTAAGCTGTCATCGAATATTCCGGTGATTCATGCTTAGATTTCATACACTACAATAGTGTGAGTAACATTCTATACCATGGTCTTGTAAAGAGTCTAAACAGATTTGGACAATCAAGTTTAAAAAAGTATGACCAAAATTCTACAATTAATGGCTGCACTTATAAGTTACTGTGTATGCAAATAGAAAATACTACCCACTTCTGACAACTGAGCTTACCAATACTAATGTACACGTATTAATACACTCACATTTCTATACACACAGGTGATATGTTCCACCATATTTTTATAAAGTTATCCATTTACGCTCTCGAGTATTGGCTTAAAATTTTCGTAATTAATTCAGTATTTAATGAAAACTTTTCAAAAGAATATATATAAATTATGATCCAATGAAAAGGATGACGTTGGTTCAAAATTGATGCAGTTAATAACTCTTTATACGTCAGCTTCTATAGTTCACTTAAACACTATACAATAAACTATTTTAGGATTTTATTATTACTTTTTTAGAAGGTAGTTTTATATCAATAAACAAATTTGAGATTTCACAGGTCTCACTGTATGTGGTGCAAGCTAAGTCCATTTGAACAAAAGAATTGCACCATCAAAATATACTTGTATTGATTTTAAAATAAGATATCCATTATCTATAGTTAGTAAACGTCAAATTAGTTGTCAAAATGTGGACTGAACAATTAAAATATAAATTAAATGAATACTTTAACAATTAATCTTTACAAGGTTTTGTAATTTAAATTCAATACAATAAATCAATTCTAAATATGTGTCAAATATTTATTATTTTAGATTAAATAAAAATGTAATCCATGACTATAAAAATATCGTTCTAATTAACAAAAAAAAACATCAACTTATCAACAATGTATGATTTAAGCATAATGTATGATAATTTTAGCGATTCTATCGCTGAAAAATGGAGTGGAAATATTACAAAATATACAACTTTTCAAGATTTGCCTATGGATAGTAGTTTTTTATTATTGTTATCTAGTTTAATATTAGCTCTTGTCTGGGTTATTTACATCACTTATTATAATTCACGTGTGGCTGGCTATATAATCACAAAACTTGTTAATCGATTATATATTAAGACTGGTTATTTTAAAATAGGTATTCTACATATTTAAAATAATTTGTTTAATCGAAAATTTTAGATGTCAAATGTACTAATTGTGCATACTATAAAACAAAACTAATTCAAATGAATTTATTTTGAAAAACTGTCCAATTTCAGAAAACCTATATTTCAATTTATTTTAATCTGAAATGTTTATATGAATTCGAAAAATTAGGAAGTTGTCATAAATCATCATTGATTATTACGATTATTATTAATAATATCTTTTCTCACATACGAATTTTTTTAATACAGCGTAAATATTTTCACAAACAGCTAATTTCAATATTTGTAAATTTTTTATTCAAATATTATAATTTTCTAAAAATCATTTTAATGTGAGTCAATACATACTTATATTATCAATTAATATTTAATAATTTACAGTTTTTAAACCGTTCGAGGAAAGTTTAATGAAATAGAAAATATATGTCAACAAAAAACAGATAGTATATACTTTTTAATACCTTTTAAACCTGCCTATGTCTTTAGTTTTTGATTTTTTTTTAATCAAATTACGATGTTAAAACTACATTTTCGAGAAATACTTGATGATTTTGAAACTTTCTAATTAAAAAAATAAAGCATGTCTATTATTCACACAAATCATGAGCTTTTTTCACATAAAAAACTAATTAAAAGCGATTAAAAAAATAAAATTTTCGATTTATATGACTGAATACCTTCCGAATTAATAAAGTAAATACCTTTTTATATATATTGTTTTATATATTTAGGTTCTTTTACTGTAAATGCTCTTTCGGGTAAAATTATGTTTCGAGATATAATTTATGCCACTGAAGACTATACAATTCGCGTCCAAGATGGCTATTTAATTTTTCGATGGTGGCGTTCTTATGTCCCAAAAGATGTTAGCGAAGGTAAACAATTTGGTTATATTTATTTTATTAAATTAGATTATGTCAATATAAGTTGCATTTATTATTCGAATCAATAAACTCAAAGGTCATACAGCCTCAAAGTTTTCCTTTCAGTGTTATACTTACAAAGTACAATTTGAGTCCGTGTTTTTGAAGTGAAATTTTTTTCTTAGATATGGATTTATAATGATACTATATGAAGAGTAATATGTATTATCCAACAAAATTTCTTGATTAAAATATATCCCTGGCTTCTAATCCAAATTTGTATATATAACGTAAAATAATTTAGAAAAATAATATTATAAAATTACAAGAATTATTTTAATTTTAGACTTGTCACATTCAGACACCAGATTATCCGTAGTTTTAAATGGGTTCGAATTACATGTTTATAATCGTTCAGATTTGTATGCAAGTCTAGAAAGAACTTTTGGCCTTGAAACAAATTTCTCCAATAACAGCAAGCATCCGAATAAAGATCAATTAAATAATGAAAATGAAGTGTTAAATTATGAGAATCAACGTGATCAATTAAAGCCAAAAAAAGCAAGACCAGAGGCAGCACTAGCAAAAACATGGCGTGATTTAATACCAGTTATTAAATTAGATATGTGTAGTGGACGTATAGTATTTGGTAATCGTCTAGTACCCACAACATTGTCCATAAATGTTGAAGAAGCACACTTTGTATATTCCACAAAACCACCAGCAAATAATTTAGATCATTTTATGCATTTTGCAAAATGTAAAGCAGAAAATTTTAAAGTAATATTAGCACCTAGTTTAAAATATACGGGAATGATTGATGAACCACCACGATATATGGGTGAGGGATTTGTTGTTATGTCTTCTAATAATATTGATGTATATATGTATATGGACGAGGCTGGTATTGTACCTGAAGAACCAGTTTTATTGCGATTAGCTAATGGTGATATTGTAGAAGCTGCACCACCAATGTGGGGTATGGATATCAAGTGTGGCAAAGGTAATTATTACTCAATTATTCATAGTCTATAGTTAATTTTATTTGATATATGCTATGAAATTTGTGCGATTTGTCATAATTCTTATAACCCTTCCGAAAATATAGATTAGGTTATTCCAGTTTTCAAAGGGTTTCAAAGCTTCAAAATAGGCGAGTTTCATATTACAGCGCTTTTAACTTAAGAATCTGAAAAAATACATTTGTATTATTTATTTTATAATAAGTCTTTACATAAATTAAATATATTGTAAATATACTATTACATAATTGTGTTCGAATTGTAGGAAAAAGTCTCGAGCGAACAGTACTTACACTTTACAATATACTTACCATTATTGCCAAAATCCATCAAAATTTACTCAATACTCAATCAAATTGATAAAATTTACCTTTTAAATGAATTTGTATAAATTTAAATCTAATATAGTTTATAACTAACCTATAGGTTTTTACAGAATAGAAAGCTCTCCGCGTTTCTCGGCTTTTAGCCTTACCCTCGTCTCTACACGAACTTCTTAAGTTTGCAGTGAAATATAACATAAGATAAGATATAAAAAATATGATATCACCAAGTATCCAAGCATTATCGGCCAAGCCACCACATTTCTCAAATTATCCTTAACTAAATTTTATTGGTTTAAAATTAAACTGCTGGTGAGTGGAAAAAAAATTCAATAAACCTACTTCACACCGCATAACTTTTTTACTGTTTAAAAGTTTACAGTTTACATGATTCTTAAAACACTCTTTCCCATCATCTGATTTTCTCCAAAAAGGTAATTTCTTCTTTATGCTATAAGAAACACCTTTAAAGTAAAAAGATTTATTTTTTTAACATAATCTAATTTGAGGGAATAAAATGAAAATATGCCATTTTTTATTGGTCTAAATATTAGCTCGTAAAATCTACACTTAATAAAAAAATGTTTATTTCAACAAATATATTGTTACAGGAACAGATTTCAGTTATGGTCCTTGGGCTGATCGACAACGTGATAATTTATTTCGTTTCTTTTTTCCACCTGATTATCAGCCATTAAAAGTAACAAAATCGCCAAAACCGGGTGATAAAAGACAGATGCAGTCGTTTGATATCCGTCTTATGACTTTAAGTGAAGCGACTGTTGATATATTATTTTCAAAAGAAAAGGAAACAAATGCCGTTCATGTTAATATCGGTCCTGGTTCATATTTAGAAGTAACTTTGCCATGGATTGTTTTACAAGATGGTTATACTACAAAAATTACAGGTCAATTATTACATTTAGAAGCTACTACAAGTTTACAAGTAAGTTTTTAGCAAAGCTTTTATATCTACTTATTTAAGCTTTTATATCTACTTATTTAACGTGTGTTTGTGTGTTTATAACATGGCGTTGTTTTCATTGGAATTACGAAAACGACCAGTTACTGAAAGCTCATATAAATTTTTTATTTTTCCTGTTAATTAATTCCAAATACTTCATAAAGTCTCTGTTTCTAAGATTACGGAATTTAAATTGATTAATAGTAAATCCATAGCTTGTTAAAATTTCTCTTAAAACTATTAATAATTCCTCAAATGAGAATATTTTCTATAAGAAACTGCTTTAGCTCTCTATATCAAGGAACATGCTCTTAATTTTGTCATTTTAAAATTGTATTTTAACTTCGGTATGGTTATCGTCGAACTAAACTGATTGACTAATGACAAGGCAAATCGCTTAATTACATCATGCAGGAAAATTCAAGATAACATTTAATCTTATAAATTATCGAAATTATCGCGTTTCATCCAATGACAATATGATAGTTCTTCTATTGTACAATCACACTGTGAAACACATTAGTTATTAGGTAAACCTACAAGAGGTGTTTAACAACTAATATCTAAGCTCCGAATAATAGAATAATCTAACTAGTAACATGAAACCTAAATTATTCTCTAATTTGTTTTAGCCTAACAAATAAGTTAACATTGTAAAGCAAAACTTGTATTTGAAATTTGTCAAACCCAAAAATGAAAGATTGTTTTATTTTTTAGTATCGAAGTCTGATTGAAAGTGAAACATTAGAATATACAGTTAAGTGCCATTATCCAATTAGATGGAACGATCATCAAGAATGGATTCTAAATTTAACTGGATGTAAAGCAACAGCAAATTTAATATATTCACATAAAGATTTTTTTCAAGATTTAATCAATGATTGGGCATCAAAAGCTCGACCAGATTTATTAAATTTTGTACCATATACATGGAAAATTAGTATATTATTAAAAGAATTTGAATTAATTACAATTAGTAACGAATATAATTGGATTGATTGTACGTCACAAAACCAGGAAAATTGTCATTTAGCATTTTGTGGGGATGTGTTTGATATGTCATTTGATTTACCATTTGTTGATTTTTTGCCACAAACTATCCCATTACGTTTTTGGATTCAAGGTGAAAGTGTTGATTTAACAATGTATACACCAGAAGTATTTACCAGTCGTAATATTATATTAGCTTTAGATAAGAATGCTAAAGTTTTAGCTAGAGATGGCACTTTAACTAAACGCCCAGAAGTACGAAAATGGCGTAATGTTTGCCAAAAAAGGTATTATTTAAAAAAAATAGACTGAAAATAAAACATAAAAGTATTAATAAAAAACAATTTAATTTAGTCAAGGTTGGGTTGATTGTTGGTCGGTACCAATAGCAGCTTTATGTATAAATTATATATACCATCCAATATCGCCAATGGGTCCGGTTCCGCAAGCAGATATTCCAACGCCCGATAAAGAAGAATTATTATTATCACCTATGCGTTTTCCACATAAAATGCCACGTAAATTATCTCATAACATGCACTGGACACCACAAGATTCATCACAAAAATTCGATCCTGAAAGTTTGCCACCTGATAAAGTATCTTTAGAGTTAGAAATAGGACCATCTGTTTTATATTTATATGGGACCATGTTAAGAGGCTTATTAAATTTAAAGGTAAATTTAATAATTTTTCACTGTTTTTATTTGTAAAATTTTTAACATCGACATTTTAAGTATGTCGCTTATATCTTTAGTTTTCTTTAAATTGAAATTCTTTTATATCACCTTTAAGCTAGTCATAGATTCTGAGACTTTAAAAAATGTTAGGAAATTTTATAACCTTAATTTGATAACCATCCTAGAATCGCTAAACATCAATTTTGTCGCCTCAGGAACATGAGTTGGCCTTAAGTGTTTCCTGGTTATAATAGATAACCAAATTCAAACTGCTTCTAGAAAACTAACTAAACTAACTGTTTCATGAAAAATCGTCAAATTATTTCAGATTAACTTTTTTATCACTATAAATTATTAATAAGAATGGTTTGCGTATATTATAGGAGAATATTTTTGGAGACGATCAAGCATTTACAGATATGCAACAAAGTAAATTTACTGAACACACAAATAATAATTCAATTGATAATCGTAACGAATCATCAGTAAATGAAGAAAGTGATTCAGTGCGTAGTTTATTCGATCCAAGATATTATCGACCATTAGATGTACAAGTACAAATTACAATGCATGACATACAAGCGCATCTAATGAAAAATTGTACAGAGAGTGATCCTCCATGTCCAGTTATATTATTAGAACGATTTGGTGTAGAAATGAAGAAAACGTATAAACAAACCGAATTACAAGTATTATTATCGCCCTCAATGCTATTAGTATCAGATAATGCTATTAGACCTTCAAAAGAGCAACATTTAAGACAAGGACACTTAACTTTATCTGCTTTACAGGTAAAAAAGAGACTATTTTCGTAAAAAATTCAGTAATTTCACTGTTGTACTTAATTCGCTAATGATTAAAATTGGGATTTTGACAAATATTTACTATATTTTATAAAATTTTAGATTCGAGGACATGCAATGTTTAGTGATGAAGGTCGATCATTAGATGAAGAAACATTAGAGTATGCATGGATGATAGAAATTCAATTAGGAAAATTAAGTGGTAGAATTACAATGCCTCAGGTAATTTATGTTTTTTTTTTATATATATAATCTCGAAATTGAAAATTTTGTTTTTGAATGAAATCCTCGTCTATGGAGCTTTAAGAAGCTTAGTGTGTATTTAAAATTGACAAAAATATGTATACTAAAGGGCGTGTAAAAAGGAGAAGGGAAGGAAATGTGTTTTGGCGTGATATATTTTATGGATGTCTATAAATAAATTTGGTTCTATTTTAAACGTATAAGATTAGAAATTAAAACTAAAGCTGCTCATGTCCTCTACAAATAGTTTGGGCAACTCATTTTAAAAATTGTTTTATCAAAAATTAAAAGAAGAATTTGTAATGTAATTTGTCTTTTTAACCTTCTTACCTCAATTCCAATCGATTAAGTGTATTTTCTTATATGTTGAGTTTTCTCTTGTGTGATTTCAATTTATGTACTTTTTTTTTAAATAAATTTATATTGTATAAATTATCTTACAGCTTTATCACATTGCCACATCATTAGAAACATTAGTACTGTTAGCCTTAAATTCAGAAAACACTTTAAAACCTCCTAGACCACCTAAATTGTGTTTACATGGATTACCACCATTACAATGTCCTAATTCAGATTCCGAATCACGATATCAATGCCCTTCAGCTGATGAAATTAAGTATAAAATGACGAGAGTTGCAATTGATGCAATCGATTTAACAATTGTTGAAAATGGAACAGCGCTTCAAGCATGGGTATCTCCTGTACGTCTATCAACATGTAATCTTCATGGTCAGCATGTTAAATCTGGCATTACTTGTGTGTTACCAATGATTTTATTCAAACAATTTGTATCGGCTGGTAGTCATTTTTCAAATATACATAATAATACAAACACATCAACAAGTTCGAAATCAAATCAAACTTTACGGGATCGTGCTGCATCTGAAGCTACAGATAATTGGCTTGAAATTGGTTCCATAAATGTTGGTCCAGTTATTGTTGAATCTGCTTTATCATTATCTACCTCAGAATCTAATTTACATATGGTACAAAATAAGTAAGTTTAATTTGATTTTTACTTCTTTAAATTTAACAGGCTTAAGTGTTCGAAACTTGATTTATATATGGTTTCCTATAAACTCTTGATTTCTACAACACATTTCCAATAAATAAGTTTATAACAAAAATGAATTGTTGCAGAATGGATATTAATTGTGTAGTTAATATTAAATTCTATTTTTATTTCTTCTATTTATTTCTTTCTAAAAAACATGAAGCAAAAGAAATCATTATATATATAATTCATTAGGTGCTGCTACTTATGTGCTAAATATAGGAACTAGCAACTATTACCCTATTCTGTGCTTACATAAAACTGCCCTTCTAATGTATGGTAATATATTGATAAAAACGTTGAAAATCGTAGTAGCATTTCACAATCATTTTCCAAACAAAAAAATTAATATAATTTGACTCTACAAAATGTATTTGAGGTATTCACTTTATTTTTTTTCTTGTGGTATTAAAATGTATAGGGTAAAAATGTGTGATATGCTTGGCAAACGTAAAATAGCTCTCCCTCTTCAATAACTTACTTACTTTAGTATGTTTTTTTTAATAGAAGCGATTAGGTAAAAACCTAAAGATTAGGTTAGATTAGGTTAATATAAAGGTTGAGATAAACTATATAAAGAGTTTATTTTGAGAAGAAGAATTTATTTTGATACTTAAAATAAATGAAAAATGTGCGGTATTTAAAAAGCTTCTTAAATAACAGAAATAAGTTTTTTATTATCAAAAATTTCTCTCTAGGTTTCTGTATCTTAATTTTTATT
The DNA here is from genome assembly GCA_020423425.1 of Chrysopa pallens. Lineage (NCBI taxonomy): Eukaryota > Metazoa > Arthropoda > Insecta > Neuroptera > Chrysopidae > Chrysopa > Chrysopa pallens. Next base: position 32,856,514 of record CM035595.1, on the reverse strand, counting down.
TTTATTTAGATATTTAAAATCACATGATGAAAAAACGAAACGTCTTTGGTTTTTGTGGGCCGGTGATCCAACAGTCAACAAGATAGTTGGAAAATGTGGATGTATTGGAGGTTGTGCATTTTTTGGAAATAATCGTAATGGGCCAAAGTTTTTCAAGCCTAGTAAAGCTGATATTCAAGATGGTATTAATATTGCAGCGTTTAGGTTTGTTTGAAAATCAAATAATAACATCGTTATTTTGAAATAAATTTTAATTCCTTATTATAAAATTTTCTTTCTTACAGAATACAAGAACCGGGTAAAGATCCAGGTTTTGGCCAAAGTATTATACATGAGGGACAACTAGTTTTTCATACTCCGCCATACAGTTTGCAAGATGTTTCTTTGCATGAAGTTGGAGCTCTTACAAAAGTAACGATTTCTTTTTTTATAACTTGGGTCATAAAATTATTTTTAATTTTAAAATGAGAAAATATTGCTTAGAGTTGAAAAGCTTCACTAAATATATGTAGTCTTAAATAATTTTCTCGATTTTAAAGAAAATTTGTATCTTCTATACTTTCTGGCAAACATATTAAAAGTATTTGAATAAAAATTTAATTAAATTTTCTAGGGTGCTTTTGAAAAATTATTGGAAAGTCCTCGTATTAAAAGTGCATTTGATCGTAAAGATAAAGATGGATTAAATCGCAGTAATACTAGAGAAGTAATCGATACGATTACCAAATCATCTGCTACTTCTACAAGTCCACTGTGTTTTGCAGCAGAAAATCGAAACTCTGCTAGGCGATTTTCTTATACATCATCAAGGTAATTAATCAATGAATTAAATTGTTTATACTAATTGAATAACTTTTCTTTAATGTATAGAATATTTATTTTTCGAGCAATTCGACGGAATGCCAGACTTTACGGGTAGAAAGATACAAAATTCGATCTATTAATACTATGTTTGAAATTAATGATTGTTTTATTTTATTATTGACGTTGTGAGAATTTGGTATCAAGATGGTTTTTGATTGTTTGATAAAATTTTCGAAAAGAAAAGGAGTTTTTTCCTTTAGGAATTTTGAGAGTGTAGACTAAAATTAACCATAGCTTGGTTTAAAAATCAGCAAATGAATTGAAGTAATGATGCAATTAAGGAAAAAAACATATTACTAAAAATTACATAACTGGGCATAGAAAATTTTCGACATGATAAAGTCCTTACACCTTAAATTATTCAAAATTGCATAAGATATTGATTTAATAAAGGTTATCGTCAATTAAAGCATTACTTTTTACACTCCCTTAGGTTTTAAACATTAACCTAATTAACCTAACGGATTTATTTAGCTATGATCGACTGCAATAACAGATTAATTGATTTAAAATACTTTCAAAGACTCTTCTTGACGATTACCAAAGAAGATATCGTGCCTGTATAAGATGTTTAAAGTCAGTTGTTACTTGTTTTAGATCAAATCAACCATTAGTTTTGAAAGATGTTCCATATGCAAGATTGATGGATTGTAGTCCAACCACAGCGCTTCCATTAAAATTAGATAGTGATTCAAAATTACATTTTGATAAATCAAAATCAATATTAAATGTTCCTGAAAGTGATGTAGCTCCTAAAAACAGCGCATCTGATTCAAAATTAGCCGTAGATTATTTTAATTCACCAGATACAGAAATTATTGATATAATTCAACCAAGTTCAATGCCAACAACAAGTAGTGAATTCTCACCACAACCAAATATTAAATCTGTAAATATCTCTGAATCACATCATTCATTACACGCACGGATTGGTTCAGAAGAAAAGTTAAAATATGAAGTACAAAGAACAATATCGATGTCAAGTGAAAATCATTCTGAAGCATTTTTCTCAGCTGATGAAGAAATAACTGGTTCATCAAGTAGAGCTTCAAGTTTAAAACGTTCAGCAATTGGTACAGGTACTGTTTTACGTCGAAAGGACAGTACACATCAGAGGTAAACATTTTATTATATCCATTTCATTCTCCATTTGTCATACGTTTAACATATCATATTATTTATTCATTTATTGTTAATTTTTATTGTTTGGATATTTAACTACAAGAGCACCTTGTTTTAAAAACTTTTATGTCTTACCCATAGTTAACTTTTAATGACAATAATGTTGTTCCTGTTGTTTTTTTTATATTTGTAGGGACTCTTTCAACTAAGAGCTTTTAATCAACTGTTTTTATACGAAAATTTCTTTCTTAATTGTTTATTACCAGCAGAATTAAAAAATGGTCTTATATCAATTTTTTAGACGTTTAAGGCCATATAGTAATGAAGCTTAAGAAGTCAATGTCTTGCAAACAAGTCCGTTTATACTTTTTCTATTTGAAGTGTTGATTTATGGGCCTAAAATAAACAAAGCAATTCTTCTTACCAACATGCGGCAGTTTATAGTGAACATCGCTATGGTGAGAACTGTCCAGGTAGGCCGAAATTAGGCCTATTGAGGCTGAAAATTGCCTGTGTATACTTCGAGGAACAGATCCGCTTGACAGTATTACGGCCGAAAGAATCCATTTTTTAAATTATGGTATTTGTTAATATATTAAAGAGTCCCTACGTATGTCATTGTGGTGATATTTTTTAATTAATTTTTTGGATTTTTATATTTTTAATTTTTTGTTGTTGTTGTTGCATAACCACATACCATCTGGTAGCGAGTCGCTTTGGAAATAATTCCATTCAGATTATTCTCTATCTACTCTAAAACTATTTCTAAAAAACCATCAAGGGATTCATTCTTATATTTCTATTAACAACACGTTTAGTTTTAAATTCAAAAATAATTCAGATATATAAATGGGGTGTAACTTTATTATCAAGTTTTATAGTGAATTCATATCAAAGCGAAGAAGAGATTGAATAATTACATTTTGCTGAACTATATTAAAACTATAATTGCACTATATAGTTGTCAATCAGTAATCATAATTTTTTTCGGTTCAATGGAATGTGAACGTCCTATCAATTGTCATCCGTCGCTTTAATATGAATTCGCCATTCTTCAAAGAAAAGATTCTTTTTGGTTTGTTTTAGGTAAAAAAATTCATAATAAACTGATAAAATTTTCAATTATTTTGTACCTTTTCATTCTTTTTCGGAGTCAATTCAAAATAAATCTTTCCAATCATTAATATATAATAATAAATAATTAATTTACACCCATTAACATAATTCATTATTGGTTTTGGGCATTTTTGTCTTAAAAATTAGCTTTATATTAAATTCGCATTCAGAAATCTTATTTTTATTATTAAAATACGAGCTTATAGTGATAAACTGATGCTCAATTAACTCACAATTATTTGACGTTAACGTCAATTCTATGTGATTTGCCGTCCTAATTAAACGTAAATAAAAAGTCTTAAATTTGAATCCTTTGAATATGTTTTAATAAGATTTAATGTATATACAAGGTGTAACAAGTGTGTGTGGCTATTATTTCCTAAGAATTATTTTTCTGTCTTTCCTAAGAATTAATTTTCCTAATTGTCTAAGTGAAAGTTGGTTTTGTGTTTAAAACACATTTGTATTACTACATTTTTATATTGTATGCAATTTCATTTATTCAATGGCTTGCTTTAATCGTAGCTTTCTGAATATAATCAGTAATAAAAAGCCAGATACATTTGATTTTATTATACTGTGTATATGCTTTATACTGATTTTCGGAAATATGTTTCACAATACATTTTTTAATTCTCCTCAAATACAATCGTGCTAATAAATAAATGCAACGTTTTTTATACAAATATTAAGATTTTCTAGCATTTTTTTCATAATAAAAAAATTATATTCAAATTATATTTTAAAAAATAATATGGGATATGTTAAAAGGTCTGACATACACGAACACAAATATATTTTATGTAAACAAAAATACTTATAAATAAACAAATATATGGTCAAATTGTTCATAGGAAAAAATTTGCTAGTGATCTTAGTATCGGCCTTGATAAGAAAACGTATCCAGCTGTTGAGAAAACATTCTCCAATATTGATAATATTAAAATCCCTGATGTCGTTAATCATCACCGCTTATCAAGTCATCGAAGCGATCATGAAATTCATACACCTGAACATCGTAGTGGTGGGGGGCTATTAAATGGTTGTTCGAATCATAGTGTTCACATGCAAAGACGTTTTAATAACATTTCTAGCAGTTTTCGATCGGGAAGTCCACATTTACATGGTGGTACTACTAGTCATCAATTAAATAATAATGGTGGCGATAGTCTTCATGATGTATTTGAAACACATGGACAAGATAATATATTAATTGACTCTTCTGACACACATAGTATGTCCAGTACATCGTTTATATCGGCTGTATCATCACAAGAGGATATGACTTTAGTTAATTTACACATGCAAGTTAATAAACCAATTATTGATTCACCATTGTTAATGTCGAGCTATGTTAGCCATTTATCACAAGTTCGATGTAGTAATTGGAATCAAGCATCATTACCATTTGGAGCTGATGCATTTACAACACCATTGTTTCAAAGGACAGAAGATGGTCGACTTGTTTATATAGGTAATTCGATATTTCATATTAAATATTCAACGATTCTTTCACCGACTAGAAAGATATACAATACAAAGTTTCAAGAGCAGAGTTTCAGAGAAAAACTAAGTTTCTTTATCACGTTACATAATCGTGGTGCATAAAATTTTAAGAAAAGCTCGACTTCAGCGTGTTATCATGATTGTTCCTGCTTAATCAGCTAATAATATTCAAGAATAACATATATGTTATAATATTAAGTATTGTTAATAGGTGGGCGTTACATACCAAGATTTGAAACAATATCTGAAGGCTTCACATCGCTAAAAATGGTTAATCGAGCAGAAATGATGTACCCAACATCACCACCTACCGGAAATAAAACACCAACACATCCATACACTTGGACGAATCAATCATGCTTAGATAAAGAATTTGATACAGAATATGAAATGGGTAAGTATTTATGTTTTAATAATTGTACCCAAACTAATAAAATTAATTTGTTAAACCGTTGATTTTAATTACAAGGCTATACAATTTTTTTAAATAAATGTTAGATGTTAAACGCAAATGAAAATTCAATTCACAATTTCTAAAATTCCGGACCAAATCGCTGCGTATATTTCTTACATATGTTCATAGCTTATCTTTAAATTTTATTTATTTTCATCTATTTCAAATATTATATGTAAAATTTCAATTTTATTATAACCACAATAGCCCATTTTTAATTTGGCACAAGCATAAAAATATTGGGAAATATACCCAAAGAGAGTGTATGGATTTTCTTTGGTAACTTTGGATTTCCTTGTTATAGTATGAGTTATTGGTTCAATACGTTATAAAAACTTTATAAAGAAATTAATTGATAGTAAACTTATATGATATTTTGTGGATGATAAACGATGATTTAACCTTTAGAAAAAAAATTAGGTTACTTGTCAGTAATTAAAAATATTGTGTTTTTTAGGTTCTACTGATGAGGATGAATTATTAGCAACTACAAATCAAAGTGGATCAAGACGAACAGTTGTTGTAAAATTAAAAGGTGATGTCGATATAATGGTGACACCAGTTGTCTTAGAATCACTACAAAGATTTGTGGATGCCCTAACTCCAACTCTTTCAAAGTTGCACCCATTAACTGTAATTAATCATTTACATTCTGAGTGTATTAACCAAGTTGAAGCTGCAAACATATTAAAACAAGATCAATCGTTATCGTATTGGTCGCAAATTCAAAGTAGTAAAACTAGCACAGCTGAACGAAATATCACTGGTTTAAATTCACAAGGTAATATACAATCACTACAGACTAGTATCTATGAAGAATCAATATCTACGGAAATTCAAGGAACTATAGTCTTACCAAAAGTTAATATAACAATGCTTCAAGCTTCAGTGGTCGAAGAAATTATCTCATTTTCTGCATTAGATAATATTAAAGATTTAACTTGCGTCTCATTATTCGCAGTTTGTTTTGATAGTATAACCATACGATTTCATGATGCAAAACAAGTTCGAGAAATTGTTCAAACATTTCACCATCCATCTGTGTTACCAGTCACAAATAAAAAAACAATTATTTCGAATTTAGTTAGTATGGGTAGTGGAACAAAAAATACATTGCTCACCAAAGAACCAGCTGGGTATCGCGCTAGTGCGGGTAGTCGGACTAGTAATTCGGGTATGAATAGACAATCGGGTATTGATAATCATAATTTTATGTCACGTGCAAATAAAGTGAGCGCAGATAAAAGTGATAATGGAAATAAATTAGAAAATAGTTTTAAAGGTGATGGCGGGGGAAGTGTGGCGAGTGGAGCTGGTATTAGTTTAGATACAGGTGAAGTATCAGAAATTGCTGGAGTATCGGAGAAATATTGTAGTATGGGTAATGTTGTCGTTGGTGGAGGAAATACTGGTATTGGACCAAATCGACCTAGTGTTATTAGTAGTAAAAGTACAGCTAGTTCTGCGCATAGCAAAGGAAAAGCGTTATTAGCTGCAGTTGTTACACGAACTGGATTACGCGGTGTGAAACGAGATACTCTTGGAAGTGAACCAGTTTTTATTGAAACACAAGAACGACAACACGAAGAAACGGTTGTCACTTTAAATATTGGTAATTATTTTAATAAAACTTTTCTTAGGGTTTGTCCATAACATAAGAGACTGACGCAACCTATGTACTTGTTTATGCGAAAGGGCGAAAGGATCTTCAAATAAAGTTTACGTGTGTTCTTAAAATCGATTAAAAAATTTATAGAACACATAGTTACAAACGAATAAAAGGCAATTCATAAATTCCGTAAAAAATTTTTTATGTAATCTTAAATATAATAGGAAAAAAAAATTCACCAAAAAAGGCAGTTTTTAGGTTTTCTATAGTAATTAAGGACTAAAATATACAAAAATAATACTTATTTTCTGGTTGTTTTCTGTGCTATAAAGACTACATCCTTTTTCTCTAATTATTTTTTAAGCTACTGTTATATTCTACTATTCAATGTACATACATAGATTTTTTTTCAAATTAAAGGTAAAATTCATAGCCAGCTAAGAAGATTGCGAAACGAAAGTACAATTTTAAAAGATGCGTGTATAACAGCCATTCCAGAACATTTTTCAAAAGTACTATTTACCTGTGCTAGAATTGCAACCCCTTTACGTAGTATGGATTATTATATTTATACCCACGATGGTGCAAAATCAAATCAGACAAATGGAAACACATCCGATCATCATTTTTGCTCAAATATCGCCGAAGAGAAATTAGGATTCATTATGTTCGAATGTGGATTTGAAGGAGTATCACTTAAAGTAGTGAAGCGAATACAATTTGAAAAAAAAGACAATCAAGATGACGATAAGCCTCGAGCATCATCAGCACCGCGCACTGATAATGAAGGTAATTTGTCGAAAATTCGAGAAGAATCAAGCAACACTGAATCAGCGAACCGAAATAATAAAGGTTCTGACAAATTCACACAAAATATATCTAGCGTTGATTCATCTAGCACAACGACAATTAAAAATTCTGGTGATGAAAGTCAACAGACTGGTGAAAGTGATTCAATTGGATTTCATAACAGTTCTAGTACTATAAAGGATATGCCAAATAATTCAGCGAATCGACAAGGAGTTGTTTCGGTTAAAGACAAAGGAAATATTTCGTCATGTTTTATTGAGTTAAAAACTGTTTGGTTTAATTTTGCAGCGCCACCACGTGCCCCTATTACTAGAAAACTTGATTTTACTAGATTAGATTGGAATTTATTAAGTACAGCATCACCAGCTATAAATGCTTGGCTGAGTCCAAGCAATCGTTTCGCTATTCGAGTTGTACATATGTATAGATCTTTTTATAGACGCACTACAGGTATTGTTGCGTGTCTTATGGCTGAAGCTTTAGATGTCCAAGGAATTCATATGCCTATTAAGGTAAATTTCACATTTTCCTGTTAAGTGTAAGATAATTAATTATATAATATTTTTTAAATCCACTTCGAAAATTTGTTTTTCGATAGGGTTTTCGGAAGTACCGAGTGTTATATAAATTTGAAAGTTTGTGTGTTTGGATGTTTGTTACTCGATCTCGGCTTAAAGGATTTGTATGAAATTTGGCAAGTGCATAGACGCGTACGATATCTTGCACATCATTATTAGTTTTTAAATTTATATTGTTTTTTATATGTATAATAAATTCCTCAAATATCCGAAGTGTATATTCCAATCAATAATGTGTATAACTCGAATACAAATAATGACTTAAAAAATTAACTTGTGCAACTCGCCTATAGGGATGTATATCTACAACCATACTTTTTTAGCTACATATAAAAATTAATATACTAATTTAGAATTGTATAAAGTCATTATCTTTATACAATTATAATTGTATAGACATCTCGTTCTGAGCATGTCCGTATATATTTCACATTTAAATTCAATTAAAAATAAAATGGACCTTTAGTAAGGCTACGTTTAACTTATTTAAATTAAATTTTCAGAGTCGATATAATCGATTAACCCCTTTGGCGAAAACTTTGAAAGAAGATCCATCCTGTCAACTTTGTAGTATTTTACAAAAATATGTTCTACAATCGGATATGAATGTAATTGAATTAAATTTAAGGGAAACAGATTTACCAATGCTTTCTACATTACGACAGGTTAAATTTTGTATTATATAGAACGTTTTCATCAACACCGTATTATAGTTTGAGTTTTATTTACACATTTACACTTTTCTTTATTTAATTATTTATAATGTTACTCTTTATCTATTTTATATTAATTTCGTGAGATAAATAAATTATTTATTTGTTTTGTTGATGGAAACGAGCCTTAAATATTATCGTAAATATTAATTAATTAATTTTGTGTATTTTTAGGGAGTTATTGTTTTAAGCCGTCAATGGAAAAATGTTTTATATACACCATTGCTTTTAGAACATAATTACAAAACCAAATTCACAAAACCATTAAATGTTACGTTTGCTGTTCCTGAAATTGATGAGGTATTTAAATTCATAATTAAATTAAAAATAAAATATTTTTACATGCACTTTTTAAAATTAAAAATAAACACATTCTAGGTAAATACTTCTATTGATTTTGTGAACAATATTCCTGGACCCAGTGTGGTACAATATGAAAGTAAGATTTTAAGTTTTAAACAAAAAAAACCAGGCTTCTATTATGCATTTTCATAAATGTTCATTTTCAAATATTTTTGCTGGTTTTACTTGGTCTATGTTAATCATTCTCTATTACTATTTGTGTATTTTTCCTTGGGAAAATGAAATTTTCTATGGTAATCGTTGCATGGTTGCAACCTTTTTTTTATCGTTAAATAACTCACACTGGGTCAATAGAAATGTATATTATTTTATGTTTACATTAGGTTGTAGTAACTAATTTAGATAATTTTGAAAAACATACGTTCCATTTCTTAGAATGTTTGCTTATTAAAACGATATTTCTTTACACTGAATAAATTAATCATTTTACATCACTTAAAACCTAAATGGGTATCTATATTGACTTGAGAGTGATCAAAAACAAAATAGGGCAATATAATTATCAATGAATCTACTAATCTATCGATAGCCATTTTTTAATCAGATGAACATAAAAAGCTCCTTTAATTAACTAATAACACATCAAAAAATAATTTCAATTATACTTACTGGTCAGCCTCTTGGTCACTATAAGTCTAATAAACATATGCACAAAATCATCCACGCAGAGAACGATCTCTGTAGTTTTCGTCATGAAGAAGAAGAAATTGCTGATCTTCAAACATAATAATTAATTCAATGAAATCACCAAGATATATCTTAACATAATAAATTATAATGTTTTTTATTATAAACAAAACATATGTTTCAAATTTTTAAGTTATTTTCAAACATTGTCTTAAAGTTTATCAAGACTATAAGATCTCTGAAGCTCCTCTGACAGAAAGAAGATACAATAAATCATACTGGTGAACTACAAAAGCTCTTCTAAGAGGCATTAAAAAAAATGGGATGTTAGAGATGTATGAGACCGTAGGGTTTTTTTACTAAATTGCTGAATTTCTATTTTACTATTTGAGTTTGTTTATGCAATACACTAAGTTAATATGCTTTTAGCACCAACTCTCTAATTTAAGTGGAAGAATTCCTTTAAGTAATAGTATTTTCTACCAATTACCTAATTTAAAGGAGTTTCGTTAAGAAAAAAAACATTCTGACTTTAAAAAAAAAATTTAAAAAAAATCTTTCTTGGTAGGTATGTTTTCAAAAATCCTTAAAATTAGAGGATAATTAATAGAATATGTATCGAGTCTTTGTAAATGAGTAACTGTTTTTATAATTTTTACACAAATCTATCTAATTGTATGAAATAAATCACGAGTTTCGCAATATTGTATTACAGTTAGTCACCTAAAAAGAAACGATATTTATGTGTGCTGTAAAAAATGATTTGGCATTAATATAGATTCAAAATCCTTTAATCAAACTATAATGACTAAAAATAAATGTTTGTATAAAAACCGCCGGCACATATAAAAATAACTATTTCCGTTACTTTTCTAGCGAACTTTCTTGCTAATTGTGCTGGCTTTTATAAAGTTATTGCTTTATAAAACTAGTCTGCCTAAATTTCTAATTTTTTTCTGTTTAACTTTTTGACCATTTAGGAAATTTCTCAGAATTTACCATATCAAATGGTTAAAACCGCACTCATTAGTTTAAATTGTTCAAGAAGTCCAAATATTAATCAGTTTAATCATCAAAGTTTTATAAAAAGTAATTGATTTATAGAAGTACTTTATTATGAAATTTTATCTGAAAAAAAAAGATTTATTAAACTGCCAAATCATAAGTATATTTGATAGTCATTGTTCCACTGTTTTACTAAATGTCACACAAATTCTATTAAAGCGTTTATTTCCATATTTAAGTAAGTAGATTTTCCAAGTAAATTATTATGACGTGTTACTTAAAAACAAATTAAGCTGTTTAACATAGAAATAATGAAATTAATTCTTTGAACTATCTTCAGTAATTGTAGCTTTCGATTTTCCTTTTGATGTATTCGGAGATTCTATGCTTCAACTGCATAGTTTCTTATAGTTACTTTAATGATTATACAAACAGAATAGTTCCCGAAGGTATTTTAACAGTTACTAATTTTATGTTTATATCTCAGTGATAGCTATACAGTTGAGTACTGTCTTTTACTGGGGAATATTGAAAATTTTGCTATTTATAATATAATTTACTTGGAAATGGAAATAATTGTCCTTACGTGTAATTAATCCAAACTATTGTATTAAACATAGTATTTAACTTCTTAGTAGTATTTATATGTGGTGTAAGTGCTTCTATTTGCTTGATCATAGCCAGGGTATACAGATGGGGAAAACAGTGCAGAGGATAACGAACCAAATGATGAGTGTGCGGTTCTACTCAACACCCAACATAGTACAATACAACATCCTAGTTCTTCACGTATGTTTATTATAAAATATTGTATTTAAAAAATAATTATTTAAGTTTTATTATTAAATATCATATCCTAAATCATTTCTAACTATGCTTGTATATCATTGCTTCTTTTTTAAATTAATATTTTTAAGTATACTCACCATTTGCATGTTTGAATTTGAATTTTTAACTAATATCTAGGTTTATCATCACTTAAACCGGACGATAATCAATTCCCTGGTCCACCGGTCAATTCACCACGAACTATTAATAATCCGGTTGCAGTTGTTATTGGTGGTGTGGAAAATGTTCTTACGTCTCCTAGTCCACCTTCAGGTATTTTTTTTAATTAGTAGAATTTTTTAAAAACTGATTGTTCCATTTATTTTGATTTAAATTAACGATTCAAGTTAAATAGTAATTTCTTATAAATTTCATCGATTTCTCATTGTTAAAAATAGGTTAGAAATGGAAACTTTGGCATTTCTTATAATTATACTGTGAAAAAATTTTGAATATGAATATAAAACATAAGTAAAATTATATTTTCTTCCGTTCCACATTACTCAACCTAATTGCAAGTGAATCCAAATAATTTTTCATTTTAAAGATAACTTTTCGCCATATGCTCACATATTTTCTATGCAATTTAAAGAAAAATGTGAAAGTCCAAAAATAGATTTAGATTTTCACTTTTTGGCATCTTTTATAGTTTTATAGTTAATTATAATAGAATTATCAATGAAAAAGATATTTCGGGCATGTTTAAACTTTCTTGAGTTTAATCTATTTTTATTGCCAAAAACCAAACAAGATCATTAAGTTCATCGAAATTATCGTGGGAAACATGTATTAATTCGAAAGCCTGGATATTAAGACAAAAAATTTAAAGGCAAACTCAATGACATGCTCTGTTGTAATGACTATCGCAATCGGGACTTAAATTATGACCCATAATATATTGTTCTATATCAGTTTCGTTATTATAGCTAGGCTGCGAAATGTTCAGACACTTTACTAAACTACAAAAAATATCGTTTTCAAAATTTACGAGTATTGTTAAATGGAAATGTAATTTTAAGTTAGTTTAGTTAAATTTAACAAAAATCGAGTAATTAGTTGTGCTTAATACATGGTTTTAGTAAATCTTTGAAAGTTTAGTGTACAAAATTTCTTAGCTTTTGATAATATTTCTTTAAAATCAATATAAATCTATTTAATTAAAGAAAGCTTGAAATGAAATTTATATTCTTTTAATTTAGTAATAGATGGTTAGCAAGTCAGGAAACTCAATATATTCGAAATGGAACATTCTGTTTAAATGATTATTTTTTTAAATAATATTTGTAAAAATTTTGGTGTTGGTAACATTATCATTTGTTTAAAATTTGGCTTTTTGTATTGATTGCTTTTATCAGAATGAAACAAACTTAAAAATATGTTTATCGACTAAAAATAAAACTAATAAAATTAACTGATTAAATATAATACAACGCAAATTAACTTCATCAATTAATATAATTTTCATAACTTATATATACTAAAATCCGTTTATCGCACTAAATATAAATTTTTTTGCAATGTATCATTTATCAGAAACGTTCTATAACATCAAATTTTCACTTACAAAAAATTATATTCTCTAATAATAATTAAAATATCAAAAAAGTACCAAAAGTACCTTTCCGATTTTATATCAACAAAACAATATGAAAATGAATAACAAATAATTTACTTGTTCGCTAATACATATATGAGATTTTCATTAAGTTTCATTAGATATTCGCAAAATTTCTCACTTAATATACATTCTAGATTGTTGGAAGGATTATAGTATACTTTCTTTCAGATAATCCGAAAGAAAATGCACAAATATTCTCTCTATCCTTCTATATTTACCTTCTATTTTACTTTGTTGAGAAATAATGCACCATTTTTTCCAAATAGAAATTTATGATTTTTATCCTTTCTACTGGCGTGTATATCGCCTCATATCCAATCATATATCGTTATATACGAATTTCAATAAAAATTATTTCCAGAAAGAATTAATAAAATTAAAAATTGTGAAGGTACTTTTTTTTTTGTACTAATATTTCGATAATTAATTTTCAAAATATCGTGTAATGTAAATTTTTTAATTTTTTGATGTTTGGAAATCATTTACAAAATTTTATATTTTGTGGATTTTTATAAAATTGGATATGTCAAATAATGAATTCAATAAATTATTTAAAAAATAATAGTGCGGTTCCTTAGCTAAGAGTATGCTCTTAGACTGATAGTCTTTATCTTGTTATATAAAAGCAGTTTGTGAAAATTTTTTTCCTTACAGTAAACAATACCAAGAACTTTTCTGCATATTAAAATATTATCTGAATAATTTTAGATATTTAATTATTTGAATGATAATTGACAAAAAAATTTTTTCCTTTTGTCTGTATTTCCGACTATTGTGTTTTCGGCTAAGAAACCGTACAATGGGAATATATTAAGCTAGATTTAAAAACATTATTAGTTTATCACATTATATTCAAAATCTTTTCAGAAATTAAAAAAAAAGTATTGTAATGTTTCAGTCCCTTTTAGAAAACATAAATCATTGCAACCTACTCAAGTCCCCTCCAGCAGTCGGGCTAGCATTGTATTTCCACTACTAAGTGGTGGAAATCCATTTTCACAAAGACGTAGTCATGATGAAGAAAATACTATAGGTATTAATATCAGTTAATTATAATCATATACTTGCTTTTCACTATATAGTCCTAGATAAAACACGTCGAATTTAATTATTTTATTTGCTGTAATATTAATTTTGGATTTTTTATTTTTGTTCAGCTAGAGTTGTGCGATTCATATTTTTTTATTTGTAACGTATTATTTTTTTATTTGTGATATTAACAGCAGCTCTTTGCTTTTACTAATCCGTTTGTATTCTATTGATAGTACAGTAAAAATCGATTTAAAAGATATTTAGTCCATTTTTTAAAACTTTTTAGGAGTCTTTTATTTTAATTTTTAGCTATATACTTGAAAAATTAAGCGTTAAATACAAATTTATCAAAAGTAATAACTAAAAGCGACAAATAAGGGGGATTATTTCTTAGCTTTTCAAAAATGATTAAAATTTACCGACCTAAAACTTGTTGGTAAAAAAAGGTGGCGGTAGAAAAAGAAATTAAGACAAAACGTGATAAATTACGTATCTATGACAATCTTAAGAATTCTTTACCTACATAAGAACTAAATATACATTTTTAGAAGTTAACAGTTTGAAGTGTCTGAAATCTGATTTTCAAAACAAATGGACCGATTTTGTTGAAAAATGTGGGTAAACTGCAGCAAGTTTTTCCTAAAAATATAATAAATTTGGGAGCACATGATTTGAATTTGTTGCATTTCAAATTGATTTATCATAGAATTTATAAAAATGAATTATTTTCAACAGATAAAACATGAAAATACAATAAATATTAAAGAAAACAGTTTGTTTTTAAATTCAAGATTTGAAAATAAATGTAAATAATACAATTCTTTTTTCTAATTCTTTTAAAGTTATAAGAAAACATTCGGAATGGAGATTATACCATGCTGATCGTACGCAACTCGATTGATGAAAAAACGAAAATTTATTCCATACTAAAATATGCATTTCATTAGTCTATAAATTTTATAGAGAAGCTCATTTATTTAAATAATCCCATAAAATATAGAAAATTATAAAAAAAAACTGTTCACGATTTCAGGTTAAGTTTTGAAATGATTCACTTGATCAATATGACTAAGAATGTAAAGAGATGAAGACAAATTTTGATTTGACGCATATTTTTCAAGTATTTTCTAAAAGTTACTCCTTGGCATTAGTTTTTTTAATTTCTTCTTATGTCTTCAGAATTTCCCATTGTTAAATTTTTACTGTACGAAAAGAATATACAAAGAAACAGGTTCCCCAACAAACATGTATTTAAAATGTTTGTTTTACATAGGATACGGAACTTTAAAAGAAGAAAAATTGCCGCATATTAATCTACATCATGTAAATTCAAATCCTAGTATTTATTCGGTATCACAGCATTCTACAACAAGTGGAGAGCATTTTAGTCCTAAGTCAAGTACAACAAATACTAATTTACCTGGTGGTTCGACAAATAAGATTAGTGCTAAACATGGTAGTAGTGAAGATTTGTACAGTTGGATGGCAAAACAACAAGATTATATTCGGGATAAACTAAGACGAGATCCCAAAAAGGATAAGGTAATTTTTCCGTTTTGATACCACACAAAATAGAAATGCTTAAAAAAATGTATCTGATATGGATATTTTTAAAGATTAAGTTATCCAAAACAAAATAAAATGTCATATTCGGCTTGAGTTAAAAACGAAATTAATTTTTTAGACAAATAAAAATCTTATTTTTAATTATTCTCATCAACAATATTTCTACAAATCGATGTGGAATTTGTTCCAAAAATCAAAAGATAAGGTTATAATTTAACCTTCTACTTCGTAGAAGTGTCATACAAGGATAAGAGGCCATTAAAGAGACGTGGAAATGGCTAGGTTTAACTTGTAGATCCAAGCAACGATAAAATTTACAAACATAAAAACTAGCTCAGGGCTGCCGATCATTTTTAAACAAGTTATCTGCAGATGTAAACTTGATCTAACCGTTAAAATAAGCTACCCTGATTAAGATCAATTTAAGACTCAAGAAATAATGTAATTATAAGATTTAGATAAGGCCAGAGTAATATATGACTCATTTTGGGAATAGCAGCTTCCCTTCGAAGAGTCTTCGCTAAACGACTATATTTCAGAAATCAGAATTAGGGATGACTAACTAAGTTCATAGAAATCATTTTAGATCTTTGATTATTTTACCAAATTAAATTTTTTCAAAAAATATACAAATGGACCTTGCATAATTTTTAAAATACGAAAAATTTAACCACATTTAGTTCTAGTTGTTTTATAGTAAATTAGGAAATAAAATAAGTATTTAAGTATTTGTTGGTACACTTTTTTAAATAAAGTGTATATTTTTCGATGTATAATAATTCATCACTAATAGCTTTAATTTTTTGATCTGTTAGAAAATAAAAAATTCGAATTTTCAATTAAAATATGTGACTATCGATTGACTGAATTATATACCAGTAATTATATAAGTTTATTATTTCTATTGTTATATTAAACAGATTTGGTACATGATTAAAATAAAATAACTTCTTTTTTACGCATTTATTTATATTTAATTTTCGATTTTTAAAGGTTGAAGAAGTAGTAAATGTTCAACAAACTGCAGCTTCAGTTCCAACAAATGCTGGTCATTACAGCTTATTATATCCAATGCAAGACTCTTTAAAACTTCTAGATGCTCATATTATATTTCAACCTTTACTATCATGTTTAGGAGTAATGCCCGAACAAATGATCAGTAACGTTTCGGGTAATAATACAGTATCATCTTTAGATTCATTAGGATCAAATTTATCGTTAGTCGGTGGTATAGATACAATGCGTATTGATATCGTCGTTAGTCAAGAACATGGAAATGGACGTCGCCAAAATAAAGGACAAGGAAAAAATAAAAGTGGGAAATTCACATTAGATATTCCGTCAGAAACACCAGCATTCTTATGTGAACGTATTGGCTTAGAATTAGATTTAAATAAAATGGCTGACATGACTGTTGATGATATGATTCAAAAACAGAATATATTGTATATATCACGTGGTCAATTAAAAAAACATACCAGTACTGTGTTAAATGTTAATTTAAATATACGATACATATCACAACAAGTGAATATGCCTTTATTAAGATTATTACATCAGTTTACAAATATGTATCAAAATGTTAAAGATACTCAATTGGAATTAAAAGAGCAGCATCCTGAGACAAAACGCAATCATAATACGCATGATAGTGTGAATAAAAATGAATCCAGTTCAAGTATGTATCTCCAAACTAATTTTTTTGCTGTTTTTTTTTTTTTTTTTTTTTTTTTTTATCTAATCTCAGAAATTTATATTTTGTCTAAAATTGTGTTTGAAAAGCTTCAGTTTGAAAACAATTATAAATCTTTTTTTAATTTCAGTTTCAGATGTTCAAACACTTGTAGAGAATAAGTTAAATTTAAAAGTATCTGATCCAATATCAATAATATCACATTCCCGACCAACAATATCACCATCACCAAGTATACGTTCTAGACCACAAAGTTTTGCGCAAAAATTACGACAAACTGGTAAAAGTGTTAAAGGTTATATGAATTTAAGCGATGGTGGCACGTCACCTATTTTACCAAATAGCCCATCTGGATCTGCATTAGACCATTTAACAATATCATCTGATAAAAGTATTAAAGATACGGCTGTTTTTAGCCTAACCCCTAAATGTTGGAAGACCGTTTATTATTTATTAGATTTATATGCAACAATGCCTGAAACTAAAACTATAACCCATAGGTAATTTTTTTAAAATAATTATTAATATAAAACTTTTATTTAAAAATGTTATTATTCTTAGATTTTCTGTTGCTCATGAATCAATTGATGTTGCTAAAGGACATAAGCAGTATATACGTAAACCTGATCCACCTGCCGACAATAGTTTCATAGAGGATTCTGAAAAAGGAGAGCAACGAACTACAACGCCGCTTTCACATTCAACGCAACTGAGTAAGTAGACTACGATCTTATTAAATTGCTGCTGTATAAGTAGGTATTTATAAGCCTCATGACTGAATTGTATAACACACATAGAAAATAGGTTGGGTGTAATTAATAACGCATATATAAGCGATTTAAGTGGTATAAAATAATAATCATAGATAATAAAAAACCAAATAATCTGTGGTAATAATGATTTAGTAAAACATAAATTAAAGAAAGTTATCGTTGCTAAGCAACATTAAGAAAGGCATCGGTACTAATCCTCATAAACTTAGCTCTCGTACATTTTAGGTTTCGATATTCCAACAAATGATATTAATGACTATCGATCGCTTTGAGGAACAGAACAACATGAAATTGAATGATATTGCTCTCAATACCGGTTCTCTATGTAATACGCTAGAGATTGACATTGTTTCAAATTATAGAGTGGCTGCAGCCCAAGGAACTATGTACGGAATGTTTTAATACAAAATCTTCGACACACACGTCATGCTAGTAGCTTCCATTTCTGATGAAATGTATTATTGTTCTCGAGCAGAGCATAGAAGATATTCAAAATTTTAGTTTAGGGGTCAAAAAGTATCCTTATCTTTTTATTATTTTATATATATATTTTTTTTTTTAATTTATTGATCTATGTCGGATTGAATGCGCGGATGTTTAAATTTTCGAATTTGCTCGTATAGAAAAATGATATAATTAAAAATTTAAATTTTTTATTTTGTAGACGTTTTGACTGGCGAACGAACTCGATTTATTATTTTTGGTGTTGCTCGCATTCATAGAACACGACTTTTAGCTACGCTCAGTGGCTTGAAATTAGAAGCAGAAATTACTAGTTTACATTCAAGTTTAACATGTAGAAAGAAAACTAAACCAGCTAGCATTGAATGTTCCTTAACTGGTCAGGTTGGAAGAACAATGATTGTCCTTTTAGAAGGAGTTGCACCTAATCAACAGTAAGTTAAATTAGATTTCAAAAAACTGTATAAGATAACTGATTCAAAATTATTTTAGAACTGTTGTTAAAATAACTGTTGGAAAATCACAAGCGTTATATTCCACAATTACACGTCGTGGAAAGTACAAAAATTCTGGATTATTGACGGTTGGTGCTATAAACATTGATATACCACAACATCCGGTCGCATTACATGACATGATGACTCGTGGTAGTAAACAACTAAGCTCTACACTTCAAGAATTACGTGTAACTCGAACTTCAAGTCGAATGTCGCGTGGAATGCCATTGGACGAAGAATCACCACATCATTTTCGTTGTAGTACAGCAACTACTACATATACTGTAAATCCGTCTTCAATGGCTTCAAGTGGTAATGTTTTTGAAAAACCTGTACGTGTCCCTCAACACGAAGATTCTGTACTTTTACAACCGTTAGTTATGCAATTTTCAATAATATTACAAAGTTTAAGCATAACGGCAGCTTTATTACCCTCGTTACAAGCTCAATATAAAATGGATCAAGTAAATAGTACGGGTGTTACTGGAAGTAAGGCTAAATTCACAATTGATTTACCACAACATTCACTGAGTTTTACTACAAAATTACAAGTGACTGAAGCAAATTTACCATCTGAAGCTAGTATTGAATTACCAAAAGTTCATGTATCTGCTGAATATATTCAACAAGATAGTGCTAATCATTTAGAACATAGTCGTTTTACAGAAGGTATAGTGCTAAGGCAAGGAAGCTACATGTCCGCAACAGCTGATATTGGAGTTTTTGAACATAGTTTGACAACTGATTTACTCAATCATCTAGTTTTTGTTCAGAAAGTTTTTATGAAGGTTTGTATTTATTATTAATAAATATATTATGTCTGGAACTATGAACTTATTTTGAATTCACAAATATTAATTGAGGAACTACGTTAATCTTCTATAAAATAAATCTCTTCTTTATGCTCACAGTTATTTTGAAATCTGGCTAAATAGCATTTTCCTTATAAAGCGCTTTTACTCCAGCCGAATTTTATTATACGTTTGATTGTGAAAAATAATCCAAAGATACATTAAAATCATGTATGAGGTTGTGAGGCTGTTTACAGTACATTTTTAAAGAAATTTAAAATTAATTGATATTAAAACAAATTATTTTCATATTTTATTCCATGGATTTATTTTAGTTTCGAACGCACATTCACAACTTATAATGTACCCAACATTTAAAAAAAGAATCAATCTTGGAATTAATCAATATTATATTTATTTTATTTCAGGAAGTTAATGAAGTTGTCCAAAAAGTATATGGTGCTGAAAAACCAGTTCCTATTTGGTTAGATGATGCTTCCAGTGTATCTACCTCAACAACAAGGATATTGTTTTCATTAATGATTCGAATTAAGGTTTGGGACTTTTTTTTCCTTTTCTATTAGCCTAAACATCGAAAGTGATTTTTACTTCTAAAAACTTGAAAATTTGAAATAATCTTCCAATTTTAATTTAAGCAAATAAAGATTTCCGGGACTATGCCCATTAACATCAGAAATCAATTGAATTTTTTGTATTTACTGATCCAAATAATTTTTTTATTTTTATTTTTTGCATAATATTTATGCATTATTTTTTCAGAGAATTCAACTAACAGCAACAACACCAACAAATTCAGCTGTTCGCTTAGAAACAGGTGCTGTGGAATTAGAATTGTCAAATCGCGTACAAAACGTATCGGGGTCTGGTATGAATTCAACAGCTTCGGGCGATATTGATAGTCATGTCAATTCAATGAAATTATTTGGACGTGCAAAAGTTGATATTAACTTAAGTTTAGGTCAATTAATAAAAAATCCATTATTTGAAGAAGCTGAACCTGAATTTCAGCAATATGCTTTTTTTAATACACGTATAGAATTACGGAATGCATTTCAAGATGAAATGGTTGAAGGCAATGATAAAGAATTAATTTTAATCACGTTAAAACGACCATTAATTTATATACAACCGTTAGCAGTAGATAAAGCGATTTTAGTTTGGTTAAATTATAAAAATGCATATGAATATTGGAATGAAAAACGTGCAAATTTAAACAAAGAAGTATTGACTGCCACTCAACAAGTTTTTGAAAAAGTGCCATTTGGTCAATTAACAAGTCAATTGTCAGCACCACATTTGGGTACTCTATTCTTACAATTAACAGTTGAAGATATGGGTATTTGCTTGCCATTAAATCCTTTACCATTGGTAATTATTATTTTTAAATATGTTGTACACGAAACATTTTTTTAATATTTATCATTTACAGAATTCTTGGGGACAACGAAGTATGTTTGATTCTGAATCGAGAGCAGCTGTAGTAATTACATTAGAACGTACAAGTATATCAGGTACCAAATTTGTTCTCTTTAATTATAAATATTTCATTATTATTTTGTAAAGAATAAGCGTTTAATATTGTGTTTGACGTTAGTAAAATTATAGGTTCATTCCCTTCTATTAAAGGCTGTTACCAACCATCGAACATATCTGCCTCCAGTATTGCACTTAATGAGAGTGAAGAGGAACTTTAGGCTCTAAGTACCCAAGTTAAGCACCGCTCTTAGTATTTTTATAAGATCAAATCATTTCAACTTATTATAATCAAATATTCAATAATCCAATGCCTAACTTCAGATTAACATTCATACAGAAAATTCAAGGTTACTTCCCCGATTTGTTGTTTGGTTACTTATCAAAATCTAAAAAATAAATTTATCGGCTTCGGTAGCTCAGTTGACTATGTCGCCTACTAAAATGTACGAATTTTATGTATTGGAGTAATGCAAGACTCTAACTTGGATCAGATATGTATAAAACACGTGCATTCATCCCATAAAAATTATTGAGGAGCTGAAATAATTAGTGGATCAATATAGGGTAAAAAAGATCCATAAAGTTCTACTTGCCAGGCATATGCTCCTCCACTATCATCATAGTAGCAAATACAAATTATTTCACAGCAGTGTATTTTTATTGGTATTTATTTAACAACTGAGTTAGCTTACTGATATTTTAGTGAAACTAAAATATTAATATAATAAATCATTTTAGCTTGCAGCTCTGGTTCTTTAGTAAGCAAAGCAGGTTTCGTCGGTTTATGCTTAAGATTTGCTGATGATTTCGAAACTTCTTTGGATGAATGGAAACCGGACATGAATGATTCAACATTCATGAATTATTGTGTTGTATCCGAAGGTACTTATGAAATATGTAGTAGAACAATTGCCGCAAAACCAGGCACTGGAGAAAATGCCAAGTGGATTTTAAATGTATCATGGAAAATGGAAGGTGTTGATATTCATTTGGATGTGAATGTTGGAAAACAATTATCTGCATTAGGTCATACGTTAACAATGTTAACAGGCGCCGAAGAAGACGAAACAATCAACATGGATGATGATAGTGATGAAGGTGATCAAGGCGATGGGAGTAAAGCGTCTCAAGAGAGTATTTTACCACGAAGCTCAAGAAAGTGGACAGATAATTTACCTGCTTTTATATTTGATCAATCATTAGACGCAAAAAAAAGATCAAAATTAATTGAAAAGGAAATGAATGAACAAGCGAAAATTATTAATGATTTAAGATCTTTAGGAGCATCGCATGGAACAATTCAACAAGAAATGAAAAAGTTACATGAACTGGAAACTATGGTTTTTAAGGATTTTAGAAGGTATTGTAATGAACACTATCTTAATGTAAGTATGATTATTATAGTATATTTGACGAAAAATCGTAACACATACATCACACTTACATAACGTTTTATATATTATGTAATATTATTTACTCTTACGTAAAAAAGTTGTATGTATAGTGGCATTTATATGATGTAATTATTATATAAAAATAAATAATGTTCGCTGAGATACCAAAAAAATAGTTTTTAAATTTGAGATATTAGCAATAATTCATTTTACAATCAAAAATGATACCAGAATTACAATTTTTATTTTAGGGATATGATCCAAAAATTAAGACGTCAAAGCTCAAAGGCAACTTCAATAAAAGAAAAATTTGGCCTAGGATCATCAAAAGCAAGCACATATCGGTCAAGATCATTTATTGTACCAAGTCCAACTCCCGAGCATCAATTAGAAAGGTAATATAATATACATTCAATAAAAATTATTTTTATATTTAAATTATAATTTGTAGCATGTTTCGTAGAATCGCAATATTAAAAAAATTATTTGTTTACCCAAAGAACAACATTCAAATTCAAAGGATTTTGGAACTCATTCCTATTATATTAAATACCACAGTTCACTTAATGAAATGGAAGTCATAATAAAAACTTTGCTGAATTTCATAGTTTGTATCTTAATGGTTAGAAAAATAATAATTGCAACATATCGGAAAGAAAAATTTGTAGAAATTTTTCCAAAATCCTATGATATTTTTGTGAAATTTTTTACAGTTACTTGAAGCATTATGATTAATACATTTGTACATATTTATAATTTAAATACCCGCAACTATTTAAAGATTTGCATACAAATTTCATTCTTTAAAATATGATTTTGAATTTTTCCTCAAATAATTCGAATGCTGGGCATTCAAATTTGTAAAAAAATGCATAGTAAATATTTTTTCGTCTAAATCACTTCAGTTTAAACCTGGTATGACGCCAGTTGATTCTTCAAAAGAATCTCACATTGATTATAAACGATTAAATTTTTACCATGAATTATTTACGAATTATATTTTTGTTTATTACCCAGTAACTGGCCCAAAAATATAAAACCTAATATTAACATAAATTTACTGAGTACAGCCTCGTTTTCTAAGTTCAATGAAAAATGTAATTTAATGAAAATTTAAAATGTATTTATCCTTTTAAGTTTAAAAGTTGCTTTTTTTAAACCATTTGAAATTGTTCGGATTTATTAAAAACTTAAAATTCCCTTGTATTTTAAATAATAATTTCAATCAAACAAATACTGTACTCCGCACATGTCTCACATTAGTAGAATACAAATCAGCAAATTTTGCACAAATGTACCTGTATTGTTTAGTCCTGAAGATCAGCCCATTAGTGGCAACTCAGCTAGTTTTGAGAGTTCACCTCGATCAGGTCCATCAAGGTCTGCATCATTGCGAGTTAAAACTGGCGGACAGCCGAAAGTCACATTTAGTGATACTCATACAATTTGTAGGTAAGTTATTTATTATATTTGGATTATTAATTTGTTTTTGGTAACTTGTTTTAACTCATTCATCTATAACGTATAACAAAATTACGCGTTTTCAAAAAACTTACAGCTAGAGATCAGATGTTCATGTAATGTAAGCATTTATTATAAAGTATTTTTCATTTATACCCCTAGTTGGGCAGAAATTCCATTATTAAAGAAGGTAGTACCATGAAAATTGTAGTATTAACTTTCTGTGGGGTACGGTGTGTTTTATCTTTTCTGAATTTATCCTCTAAAGACATGTTCTTCTCATTGAGGATTGAAAACATCCTCTTGATGTTGTTGAGGTAAAGGCAAGAAAATTAGCCTTTTAGATTCGGAGGATAATTAATCTAAAATATTGTAGCTCATTTGTTTATTTAGCTAAACAATCTCATGAAAATTCGTAAATAAAGGGGCCAAGATACAAACGAAAACGGATAATACAGAAATATAAACTACACTTTCTGTTATAGTAATAACTAAAAAAAAAACAGGCAACCCTACTAATTTAACACACTAAAACTCTACCCAACATAATTTAATACAGTAATAACTTTCAATTTATTTAACGCGTGTTAAATAAATAGCATATAACTTGTGATCGAATTATCTTGAGTCGTATTTTATTAGATTGAGTGAATCGACTTGATTAGTTTTTGGAAATTGAGCGATTTTGATATCTACATTGATTAATTTTAAAAATATTTTGTAGTATTTTTATTTGATACTATAACGGAAAACATTGTTCTGTAGATTTAGGCTTCATTTTTGTCAATGTTAAGCACAAATTAGAAGCTTTTTTTCACAAGTAAATTTCAAAACATATAATTATTAAGTAGCAACAAATAAAAATGAAGTCGAAATCAAAAGATTTTTTATTCTATTGAGTAATTTCTTTGGATTATATTGGCCTGATTAAATTAATTATCAATTTTAAACAAATTTCTTTTTCATAGACAATCATCCTTGCCTAGTGCAGGATCAGAACTCAGTCTTCCAGAAGATGAACTACAATGGGTTGATCACATAAACATTGATGGTGAAAGAGTTGAAATTAGAAAGAAAATACCTATGTATGGTAGTTTATTAACAGAAGATGCAATGGATTCTAGTGTCCCATTATTGGATTCATTTTCTAAAGAACAACAAGCTTCATCTACTATATATGGTGGTCACTATACAAGTGGTGCCACATCATCATCTCAGCAACCATCCCAATCAACCTATAAACCACAAGAGCCAAACATTGACTTTGAGC
This sequence comes from Chrysopa pallens, assembly GCA_020423425.1. Taxonomy (NCBI): domain Eukaryota; kingdom Metazoa; phylum Arthropoda; class Insecta; order Neuroptera; family Chrysopidae; genus Chrysopa; species Chrysopa pallens. Next base: position 32,830,865 of record CM035595.1, on the reverse strand, counting down.
TAGATGTTAAAGTACTTATAAATAGTGGAAAATGTGTTTTACATACAAAGGATGCAGTACGGGAAGAAGAAATGAAATTGTATGTATCTATATTACTTTTTTATATTTTCTACGGACTGATAATCAAGACCTGCCATCAATTTATTCAAATTAGAACTTATATTCTTTTTTAAATAAAAATATTTACTCCCAAACAATTCTGCTTACTGCCTTCCAGTCTTGATCAATTGCTTTAAAACTTGATTCTCGGTCTGATGCATTAGATACTTTTAACAAAAATGCTTTAAACTAAAAAATAGACTCTAAAGGTTTTCCACAACATTTTATACAATACAATTAAAATTTAAAGACGAAAGCGTTTACATCGATAGCTCAAATGATTAGATCCGAAATCGTTAATCCAGTTATAAGAGGTTGTCCGATTTTTGCAGATCAGCACGAATGCGGAAAGAACGTAGTTCTTCGTCAGCTGGAATTCCAGATTGGACAAGTCCTGCTTCACCTGGGCCATCTAGACCATTTCCATCGGGTCGTAGTGGTGGTGATCGTAATACTCAATTTAATCAACAACATTGGTCAGGTGGTTCAAATAGTCGTCACGGTGTGGGTGGAAGTTATGGAAGTAATCAACCATCGCCTCCAACGATTTTTCATATTCCAGCCATGGATATACGAGTACATTATACAAGCACCACCACTAATCCACAAGAAAAGTATAATTCGATTTCGAAACAAATAGGGAATCTGCATTTAACTTTAGGCTTAATATTTATCTAATATTTCTATAAAAAAAAATAGTGCGTAAAAGAAGTGAGTGAAACTTCTTGCTAAAATTTGAAGAAGTAAGCATGAAACTTCAAAGCGTGACGGCATGCACCACTATTTATAATTATAGTTCTAGTGTAATTACAGAATTTTCGTTTCGAAAATTAAATGCATGTTCTCTATTAATAAACAACTTTTATTTTCCTATAAATCTATTTATTTATTTTAGGAATTTATCTGAAAATGTGCAAGGAGCTCGTTTTAGTTCCGATTATATGTCAAATTTCAGTCGAAAATTAGGAATGAAAAAAGCTTCACTATTTGTATGGATGACATTACAAAGTATACCAGAAGAAACCATTATATCACCCACAATTTTAGAATTCTTAGAACATACATTAGAACCAATCCCATCAAAATCTTCGTTTCCATCAATTGGGGGAATGTCTAGTTCTTTGGATAATGAACCAATGGCATATGGAAATTATGTTTATGCTTCATTTCCAGTGGACGTAATAGTTTATTTCCATATGCAGCCATCAACTTTTCGATTTAGCTGTTTACCTGTATCTCGTGTCGAGTGTATGCTACAACTACCATCATTGGACATTGTATTTAGCTCAAAAAGAGCTGAAGAAGAATTAAATCATGAATATGGTGAAGGTGTAAACACTTTTTCAGCTGCTACAGCAATTGGTGGCTTAAGTGTAACTGGTTGTCTAGCTGATTTCTCTGTTTATATATTTCATCCTTACGGTGGTCAAAAGAAATCACATTTAAAAGAAACACAATGGTCACCATTATCGGATAGTGAACGTAAAGATTCACTATCGATAAATGTTGAATTTGTTAAATTTCATGTATCCAGATCAAGAAAATTAAATTTTCAATCTGATGTTGGTGCTAAAGTTGGCAAGGGAGCTGGAGATCAATCAAGAGCTTGTATACGATTTTCAAGTAATATTATATTTTTAAATATATTTTTTTAAATTAACAATATACTAATGTCATAATTTTTTCATAGCAATTGTTGATATTGGATCAGCATCTTTTAAATATGATATGCGAAGGCTAACCGAAATATTAGCATTTCCAAGAGCTTGGTATCGTCGTTCTATTGTTCGTAGATTATTCTTGGGTGATTTAAGTTTAGCTGCCGATTCACATAATTCAAGTAATTCGGCGTTAGATCCACCCTGGGGAAATCATGAAATGGGAACCAATGATCTACCAGAAGGGTCCTCGACAAGGTAAATTTTATTTTTAATTTCAATATAAATATATATATTTACAATTTTAATTAATTGCTTTTTTTAATCTCAGATACTCTACAAGCAATGGACGATCAGACAAAAGTCCTCTATTAAGAGATAAATTAAAATTGAATTTGGATCAAGAAAAACAAACCAGAATTAAAGGTAAAAAATTTCATTGAATGAGTTGTGTTATTATGTAGAATTTTGGATATTACTTCCGGGATTGCCGTGTGTTCAATTTTCGATCACTTATCAGAATCTACCTGCATATATTGGCAACGATTCGAGGAAATTGGGCTCTAAATTCGTTAAACTATTCTCTATTGTAATCAATCAGTAACTTCATATACCAACACCGAAGATAATCTAACATTTTGGAGTATACAAGCCGTATACTCGTATATAAGATTCGATTGTTTAGTATATTTTTCGTTCAATAAATTGATTTTCTGCCTATGTGATATGCACTTCTTTTTCGTTTCAAGAATCATTAATTTTATCAAACGAAAACTGATAATTAATGAGTTGCAATTGAATGAGTAATTGATAAACGATAGTTTGAAATTAATTTTATAGTATATCAAAAATGATCAAATTATTTCATTTAGAAAATGGTCGAGCGAGTAGCTTCGAAACGAACGAATCCACCGAATCAATAAGCCCTACTGATATCCCGAATTCAACAACATGGGAAACACTTGTATTATTTGCAATAAATTTTACCAAATTAAATGTTCATATGAATATGGGAAATGTAATGGGGAACGTGACGTAAGTATTACATAATTACACATACAAAATCGACCAATATAAAATTTATTCTTTTGTTTTTTTTTTTTTGTTATAAGGTGGCAAACTAAAGATTTTCGTTCTGAAGGTCGTTTAAGTATTGGTTCAACTGGACGTAAAAATATGTTTGTTAAATTAGGTCTTGTAGGATCTAGTCTAGATGCAAAAGGTGGTATTGTTGGTGGTACTATTGAATTGGCTAATATTGATACCTATAGTAAGTAAAAATGATTAAATGAGTCATTTTGGCCTTAAAACTTTCGTCTTAAAGGCCTTAACTGTATTTTTCCATTTTGTCGGTAAAAATTAGTTTTCATATAAAATTACGAAGTAGAAGTAAGCCGAATATGCCTATTTTTAATGTAAGAAAGGTTTATTTTCAAAATGCCTGATATCATTTTCTTTTTTGCTTTAAGTGTTATATTGACATGAGCAACGGATTTTTTTTAGTACACTTTAGAGAAGAGCCATCTCAAGAACCAGACCATACTGTAGGATTAAAATTATTAGCTTTGGAATTACGTTTGGATTATATGGGTACATCTGTTTTAATGGCGAGAGTTAGTGCATTAGAAGTTACATTACGCGATGAATGGAAACTTGTACGAAAATCATCAATTCCAATAGATGCATTTATGCCAACAAGACGGTAAATATTCTAACTTAATTAAAGGTACTTTAATTAAACTTGCCTTAATTTTAAAAAGTTTTATATAAATCCATTTATCATTCGTCGAACAAGAAGTTTTTGGTATCCGATTGAAATTTATGGTTATTTTATAATCGTCTATTTATCTATATTTTCCAATGATGTAAAATGTGTAAAATTTGACACGATATTAAGTTTAAACCTTCTTAGTTTGTCCAATAATCCTTTTATTACCAATAATTTATCCCTAGAGTAAAGACAAATCTTAACTTTTTCTGAACACAAATTTCTTTAAACAACATTGAACAAGTTTGAGAAACTGCATTTTCCATAATAGCAACCGAAAATGAATCATGAGCAGGACAAACTTTAAAATAGTATAATATTGTTAATAGTGGTTTTTAGTCCATTGATTTTTAAACAAAACACGCATTTTGTGTCATTAATTTATGTTTTATTGCACAGTTCATCAAATTAAAACAAGAAAAAATCTACCAAAAACGCGTTTCAAAAACAAATGCTAAGTTAAATTTTTTTTAATATTCTTTTAGGCCAGCTGTAATATTTATGCATGGTGATTTGGGTTGGGATCAATTACAAATAATGATATCAAAATCAACTACCGTAGACTTAGTGAAAATGTTTAACAAATTAGAAGAATTCTTCTCACAACAATTCAAAAGCAGCAAACGTGTATTTTCAAGTTTACAACCACGAACACATTCGAGAGGAAGTGGCCATAGTTTTAAACGAAAATTAAATCAACAACATAAAAAGAAATCGACGGAATGTAAGAATTATTTTATATAATAATAATTATCAATATAATTAATTTAAAAAACATTTTGTTTAGCTCGAGATGCTTGGTCGACTCAATTACAACAATCTTTGTTACAAGATGCAAAACATCACAGGCATTGGCAAAACGTTCTAGCAAGTGTAGCTGGATTACATTTACCAACTTTAAAACTACCTCTTCCAAACTCTGGTAAAATATATAATAGAAAATTCATATTTAAATAGTGTATTTTATAAATTCTCTGCAAACCCCTTCCTTATTAAAAGTTATAAATTCCTTTTACATTAATAATTTTTTGTAAATAGGAACCGTTTTGGGCGGTACAATGGAATTACATGGAAGAAATATATCATTAGCCTGTTTCCATGGTATAAATTTCAAGACTAAAAGTTGGGCATTATTCAGTTTAAAAGATCCTTGCATTAGTTTTGAAACAGAAGCACAAGAAATACCATCAGCCAAAGGTTGGTTTGGGTTCAATTATTTAATATTTATAATAGTAAAGGTGAATTGAAACAATGGGTGAATAGAAATAACGAAATATTTAGCGCCAAAACTTACAGAAAAATTTTTCAACATTAAGATTACAAGGTTTAATGTGATCTCATTTTACGACATAACTAGATCCCAATTTTCGGCCAATAAATGTAATAAATTTTATTATAAATTAAAGTGTACAGTCCAGAAATATTTTAAATTATACAGTTAATAACTATAATTTTACAGTTTAAATTATACAGTCCCTTCACTGAATATTAGTTTATTCAAGATTACGAATTTTTTAGCATCTGACGAACTGGATGTCCACATTGTCCAAACTTTAACATTCAGCCTTGGTATGAATGATGATCATCCAACTGCTCAACATGAATCAATGGCTACAGTTTGTCGAATGTCAAGGAATATAATATTCCCACCACAATTTAAATCATTACAAGAATGGTTCCATTATGCGTTTATAAACAGTGATATAGATGCAGTTGATCGTTTTCCTTCTTTGGAACGTGAAAAAATTGAAGTTAGCGGTACAAATTCAATAGAACGCAGTAGAAACAGTTCCAGTTCAACGGGAAAATTACAAGATCCAAATCATACTAGAGAAGTTATATTTGCATTACCAACATTACAACTTCATTTGAAAACTGAACATTTACAAACTGCTTCTACACCAGAAAGTTTAGGTAAATGTTTTTTACAGATATTTTTGATATTCCATGATGAAGAACGTAACAAATGTTACGATTCTGTTTGAAAAGATTTTTTCGAAATATTCTAATAAGTTAAAATTTATATTTTCTGACATAAATTGGTAACTGGAATTAATTACTTTTCTAAGCTATACTTTAGTCACCTTAACAATTTTTCACTTCAAAGGTAAAAAAAATGAGGAGGAAGAAAGAAAAAGAGTAGGAAATAATTTTTTAATAATTATGCTAATTTAAATACTGTAGCATGCCCTTCTAGATCTAATAATAAGCATAAAGTATCTAGAAAAATTGCGTTTTACCACAAAATTATGCATTTCTGAATGGCAGATTAAGATATGGGAGATACCTACCTTACCCAGGTTGAGTACCTCCACCAAATTTTAGCACTCTATATGGTTTTGCCGCGCGTATAGGTCAGCCGACCAGAATAGTAAGAAAAATCGATAATTGGATTTAATCGATCTCATTAGATATATAGATTACGTTCTGAAAAGTGTACAATTTACTAATCTGAAGATTTGAGCGTGACTTTTTCAACTTTGTGACCCTCCCATTCTCTTGCGCTCAAATCCTCATATTAGTAAAATGTACACTCTTCAGCACGTAATCAACTTGCCATATCATAATCTGGTGCACTCGATTAAATTGATTTCAAATTTAAATAATAATTTAACATATTTTCAGATGATAAACCTATTGTAGAATGTAGTTTTGTAACCGAATTTGAAGATCATATATTTGTAACAGTTGATGCCGAAGCATTTTTCTTCTTACACGATTTAATTACTTCATACGTAAAGGAAAAAGAACGTTCTGTAAGTTTTTTTGAAAATATTTTCTTTTATTAATTAAAAATATATTTATTTTCTTATGTTTATTTTCTTCAGGGAATGAATCAAAGTGGTACACAAATTCGATCACAATCACCTGATCCACGATCATTCCAATCTGGCAATAAAAGTTCGACATCACCACCGTCAACTTCATCACAATCAGTATCATCCACTTCAACAGCAATTAGCGATGAAGAACGTAAGAAAAAAGCATTTACACCGGCAGAAGTTTTTAACAAAGATTGGCGTAATTATCACTGCAAAACATGGCATTTGGAACCTACTGTCAGGTAATATTTATACCATTTTCTTCACTGCGTCTTATTTTATGCTATAGAGCTCTATGAGACATTTATCGGTATATCCTACAATAATAGTAGTTATTTTTTTTGTTCTGAACTTAAACTCGATTGAAGTTTAGGCAGTGTTACATCATTAGGATATTCATGCAGATTCACTTCCTCAGATAAACAATTAGAATGATTGAAATAAAAATTGCGTGATTTCTTAATGGACAAATCTATTTTCAATATCCATTTCAATCAAATTTTTCAAAACCAAAATTAGTATTTTGCATCTTTTAAATGAATTTAATTTGTATTTATTATTAATTGTTTACAGATTGTTATCCTGGGCGGGCAAATCAATCGAACCATATGGTATCGATTACATATTACAAAAATTAGGATTCAGTCATGCACGTACAACAATACCAAAATGGATGCAACGTGGTTTTATGGATCCTTTAGATAAAGTATTAGCTGTATTAATGTTACGTATGGTGTCAAATGGTAAATTACAAATGAATAAAATTCAGTTGGAATAACGAATCAGTAAAATATTTTATATATTATTATAGAAACCATTTTATGTACAGGTAATTCATATAAAATATTTAGCATATAGTTAAGCTAGAAGACTGGATGTAAAGTTATACATAATTAATAAATACATTTAAATTTAAAAAAATGAGAGCCATATCTACAAAATTATAGCAATTAATTGTATTAATCTATTTAATACGTATTTCATAATTACTATGATTATTTTAAAAAACTGCAATAAAATAAAATAAAAAATATAAATAAATTTTTAATATTCTAATCTGCAAATTATATTGCTCTACACTATTGTCTATATCTATAAAAAGCTTTTTTGCTCAAGGTTTCTTTTATATTTTTTATACAGAATTATACTACAATTTTTTTGAGGCATGTATTATTAATTAAATAAATTAGGGCCATAATTTCAAATCAAGGTTTAAATTTACTTAATATAATACACAAGTAGAATATTATTACGGGTAGAGAGTAAACAATGTAACCAATTGTTACAGCCTATCAGTTTAGGAAATGTTTAAAATTTTCTTTGGGGCAAATTAAAAAACTGATAGATATCCAGAACATCGTCTTAATCTCAAATACAAATGAGGTATACAGAACATAACGTTGACGAACGTTGATGATGCATTCATTAGCAAGATGTTAAAAAAAAATTAAAATTTCATCCCACCAGCACAGCACCTATGTGTAACAAATCGAATTAAAAAATAAAATTTTTCCAATTTTTTGCTCTTTTAAAACCAAAAATTAATTACAAGTCAATATATGAAAAATCAACGTTCACTGACCCTAATTTTGAAAGACATTTTTGGGATTATTTTTTCTCATTTTTTTTATAGCCTTAAAATACGATATCAAATATATTTCTCTTTTTTGACTTATTTAGAATATAAGAATTACCCTATACACTGAGTTCTAACGAAACCGAAAATAAAATTATTTTCGGTATTTTTTCTATCTTGCAAAATCAAGAAAACTATAACAATATATTCTTTCGGAATGCGAAAACAATCATTTCAAAATAATTTTGATCGCAAAAATATTAAAAAATCGGTTTTATTTGACAATTAGATAAGTAATTTCTGGAATAACTCTTTAAATTCTATGTGAAGATTGATATCTCGAAGCACTCTCAAACGATATCGTACTCAAAAAAGTCTAAAATCAGAAATAATTATTTTTTTACTACGTCTATTATTTTTAGGAAATTCCATAAAATTACATTCAGTCTGATTAAAGATAATGAGGATCTAAATATAATTAACTAGAAATTAGCTAATCCACTAATGTATAATGATGTACAGCAACCACAAATAAGTAATCAACTATTTTGTGTCGGTGTCTATAGTCGAAATTTGTTTTTTTTTTTTACATAATTTGTTTAGATTTAGGTGCCTTAGATAGAGAAATTAACTTCCAATTATTTGTATAAATTTCATTCTAACTTGCTTTATGTATCTGCGTGCAATATTACTGAATATATCGAGATTCAATTTTTTAATTTGTTTACAATAGACCAAAGATTATCCTAAACCATTTTATTGACAATAAGACCACAGAAAGTCACTCGAACATATTAAGTAATTAATGTATGAAGTAATTTTAGAGTAAAATTTGACAATGTAAATATGGGAAATAAACACTTATATAAAAATCAGATAAGATTATATTAAAAACATGAACCTTGATTTTGAATATTTTATGAAGTGGTGTTTTCTTCGATAAAGAAATTTCATTTTAATATATGGTTAACTTACCAAGAAATATACGCATATAAGTATACTATTTTTTGAATTTGTTAAAAAAATTACAAAGTACATAAAAGGTTAAAAATGTTTATAAATATTTTTTAAATTATCTATCATTTCATTAATATTAATTACATGCGTTATGTATTTGACCATTCATATCTCACATAAATGATTCCCAGAATTAAAAAATTCGAAACTCAGAAAAAGTATTATATTGTTTTAATTGTTTAATTTTTGTTAAGTAAGTTAGTTATTGCCTTTAAATTGAATAATAACTCAATATTATTTATTTAATGTTTGGAAAATATTAAATAAATAATATTTTTTATGGAAAATATGTTGAATAGCAAATTTTTCATATTAAAAAATGAATATTTTATTATGGCAATATTTTATAATTGCCTTTCTATCAAAATATTTATTATCTTAATTTTTCAAATGCCTTTAATATTTTATTTTTTATTACAAAATATTGATTATAATTTTTATTGTTTCCATTTTTAATCGTAAACTGGATTGATGATTAAAAATTTTTTGATAATAATCACTTTTTTTTGAATATGGACGAAACAATACTTGTTAGTACGAAGTTCATTTTTATTATTTTAACAGAAAGATAATTATTTGTAATCAAAATTAAATTTGGTTTGATAATAAAATACGTAAGAAGTTATTATCAATATTAGCAGTATTATTTCGCGATATTATTTTATAATATACTCTTCAAAATATTTAGGTTCAAATACAGCAAATGATGTTGGATAAATTTTCAGAATTATTCAACAAAAAATATGTTTATTATCATTTCTATAAAGTTTTTACATCTAACATATATGAAATATACGAAGATATTAAATAATATTGCTTATATTAAATTTAGGCAATAACAAAATTTTGGTATAGGTGCTCATAGAGTTAATTCATTTTCATCTGTTTGTCCGTCTTCCGTTTTCATCTTAACTAAAAAATAAAAAAGTTTGAGAACTTTTCATAGCATATTCTCAGATTAAATAGTGACAAATTCATAAAATGTTTTCTTTTTAATTATAATACATATTATATAATAAATTATTTATCACCGTGTAGGTTACATATTTAGTGTATTTTAATAATTATAAATAGTTTAAACATTGATAGTCAATCATATGTCATGCATTTGAACAATTACTACTAATAATTGTTATCTTTATTTGTTAATACAATATCAGTTTGATAATTACTTAATCAGAAACATATATAATTATAAACTTTAAAAGTGAAATAGCAAAGCAGTTATTTTATTTATTTATAAATAAAATAAACATATTTCTCAAAAACATTAAATAATAAATGTTTTTCTTTATAAAGTAAAAATATTTTGCAAAAAAACTTAATTAAACAAAACAAAACATTTTTAGTTTATTGCTAATCATTTTTTATATCAAACAACTAAACTGATTTTCAATCTGGAACATTTATTTGAGATATGGGCATATTGAAATATTTATATTTAAAATATAAAAATTATTATTTTTAAAGGAAATATATCCTAAAATTTTCATATTTTCAAGAATAATAAAAAGTCAAAATTTTTAATTAAGCTTTTTCTTCAATGCGATTCGGCAAACGTTTCGTTAATATATTCTGCTTTGTCTAAAATGTATTAGTGATTATTATTTAACCTTTACTTTAGTGTTTTAATCCAAACTTAAACATTTCTATAATATATACAAAACGGAGAACACAAAATAGTAATTTTAATTTCGAGAATAGAAAGAAGTTAATTGATCATCATTATTATTATTACTCTTTGCAATATCATATTGGCCACAAATGGGAAATACTGTCCATTGATGTATATTGATTCACCGTAAACATTTTTGGACAGGCACATGACATTTCGTTTTCAACGTTAAATTTGAAGCAAGTTCGTCGTTTCAATAGTTTCGTTCTTTCTATAAATCATGCTGAACAACTGAGATAATTAGAAACTGTAATTGTGCCCTACATTTTCCTCTACATACATGGCTTACCAAACGCGTTCATTTTATTCACACTCTGATGAAGTTGAAGAATATTTACGAAACGTTGGAATTGATTTAAGCTAAAGCATGTTGATTTAAAAAATTTTAACCTTTATTTGAATTGTTTTTTATCGAATACAATTTCTTGATAATGTGATTCATAAATTTATATTTTAACTCTTATTCGCTTTGCGCCTTTTTAAGAAACATAAGAATTCTCCATTTTACTTACGGTAATCTATTAATACCCAATTCCAAATTATATAAAATATGGTATAGTTATATTTTTGCCAATTATTAATAACGTGATTTTATTTAAGTTATTCTCTTTCTTCAATATCCAAATATTTTCAAATTATTCTTAAAAACATACAAGAAATTTTCTAATAATTCAGTACAAAAACGTGTCAATTGACCTATTATATCTTGAATTTTTTCTCAACCATAAAAAATAAATATAAAGTGACATTCTAATTACCTTTTAAAAACTATTATGTAGTTTTCCTAGTTTTCACAACTAGCTTCAAAGCGTCAAAAATGAGCAAAAATTAGGAACAAATTTAGGTTTTAGGAGCCAAATTTACGACGAAAAATCTCAAATATAACTAATCATATGACTAAATAATATTTCAAATAAGAATATTTCAAAATTTTAGCTTGAAATCTATGAATTTGACTCTTAAATTTTGCACAATTTTTTATATTTTTTTACATAAACACATATGATGTTTGTCTAGTAGTACCACCTACATGGCGGAAATTAAGTTTTATTAGGTCAATTTGGCATAACTAGACTCGGTATTGTGTAGGCCATGTTAGCAGTCATATGCGATTCTATTTAATATAATTCGGCGAAACTCTTCGTTAACATAACAAAAAAGTTTTTATTGTTAAGTTAACAATCCTTTGATTATTATTTATTCAAATTATTATCTAGAAATTATTTAGCTTATAATTACATATTATTTATTGTTGCTATACTGTTTTTAATTGTAACATAATTTAAAAAAATATTAACTAGTACCATTAAATTGCTATCAGCTTTTTATCCAGTGAGAAAATTAATGTTTTCTTAAACGGTGCAATGAATTTTAGATGAATTTGTTTTTTTAGTACAATTTGTGATAAATATGTGTCGATAGTTAAGTAAAAAATAATAATTCAATCTTTTTTTATTGTAAATATTTATTTGAAACATCTTCAACTTGCTACATATTTTTATAAATTTTCTTTGTATCATATAACAAATAAAGGGCTTGCCCACAAAATTATTTTGAATAGCGAAAATTACACATGATGTAACGATATATACGCATTTTTTTTTAATAAAATACGAAGGAATAATAATAAAATAAATTAATAAAAATAATAAATAAATTAAAGTATTATTTCATTATCTTTTTAAAAAGATGGAAACATATCGTTGCGACATTCATTGTGTAACAGATTGATTTCTTGTTTATATTAAAATTGAAAACATAACGAATTTATTTAACAAATAAATAAACTAACGTATTTACAATATAAAATCTATAAATAATTTTCTTTAAAATTAAAGTGATCACAAAAAATATACTAGATGTCATTAATTTCTATACTATAATTTTTATACTAGATATACTAGATGTTTGAAAAATTAACAAAATAACAAAACATTCTTTAGAAAAATAATAGCCTTTAATAACCTTTTTAAATTTTGAAATAACAAAATACTGATACAAGAAATAATCTAATGGCTATATGAGTGCCAGGAGATGACAGAATGAACTGCTACTACGTGATTGCAATATTAAATATTTTATATTCGTAAATTACATTATTTTGTTTAAAACTTAGTGTTACGTCGTGGGCAGACCCAATAAAATTGACCTATCTACGCCTTTTAATTGCATATATATGTAAAGAAAATCTATATTTTATCAAAAATTAGCATATTTTCCTACATGAAATATCCGTTTAGAATTTAGTAAAAATTCGTCAAATTTTTCCACATCTTATATTTAAAACAATTATTTATTTATTATAATAAAACGTATTGAACTTGCGTAATACAACATATAATATTGTTGTAAAATGTTTTTTATATTTCAAAATAAATAAAAAGTTGTAAATAAAAATTATCATATTTAGAATATAATAAACACATAATCAATAAAAAAAATCTTTTTTTAGAACTTCTACATAATATATTTGAGCTATACAGAATTACATAAAATAAATTAACTTAATTATTTATTAATTTATTTAAAGTAATTTTTTTGTTCTCGATTTCATCACGTTATTTATAATTTTGATATTTATTTGGTATTTACATAATCTTATGAAGCAAATAACTGAACTGGACTCGGAAGATATAATAATACTACCATAGTGCTCGTAACTTTAAACTTTCCTAATTTATTAATAATGCTAATCACATTTATTAGATTTCTTTGAATAAATTATTAGATCAAAACATTAAGAAGTTTTGAAACTTAAAGATCTTTTAAAAATTTCAAATTTTATTGTTAAAATCAACACTCTTAATCGAAATAAATAAAACCTCTTAAACCTCAGAAAGTTTAATCGCCTCTTTTATAAAACTTTTTGGATTTTCGTTCATATAACAATTTGGATACCTCATTGCTGTTAATGATTTTGTGGTCTATCTAGTAAAATTTTTCGTATAATTATAAGTTTTGGCTGGTGAAACGTGAGTTCAAACAGGTGCAATTTTCAATCAACCAAACTTCAAACTTCAAACCGATGATTTTATGACCTAAACTTCATAAAAACTTCATTTAAAGCTAATTTACTCTTGATTCAGTTTCATATATTCATAAGTGCTCACTTATTATGGATCTAATTTTAATAATTTTTTAATGAAATTACATTGAAAATAAGGCTTTTTTATTAGAAAGGTCTTAGTAGTGATACAGAGGCCAAAGTATGACAATTAGTATAATTTGCAGCTGAACTCATCCTCTTCTATTTAATTAATTTTTGTTACGGTGGAGGTAAACTCCATACAATAATATTTGGTGCCTTAATCAACAGGGCATTCTTAGTCGATTCACAAGAGTTGATTAGAAACAGATTTTTAATTTTTACGTAACTGATTTTAATAAAACACGTAAATAACTGTTTTGAAATTGGAATATTAAAATTTGGTCAGTTTTTATTGCTTTCACTTAATTTTTATAAGTTTTATGCTTCCATAAATAGCACATAAGCCAAAAATGTTTATTGTTATAATGACTAATAATAAAACAATTTCGTGATAAAGAAATACAGAAATATATATACATAAAAACTTATACACGATAACAATAAAATATTTTTTTATATGTGATAAATTTTAAAGCTTAATGCTATCGCATTAACTTAAGTATTACACAATTGATAAAAATCTACACGCCATAAATATAGATCTACACGTAGATCCGTATTACTTAAATTTGGCAGCTGTTAAAGTAACTCATTAAAAAAATTATTTCCATTCAATCCTTCTTCGACTACGGGAGTAATATTTTTTTTTATTTTTAATATAAATAATGGTGAAGTTTCTCTAATCGATAATTTTAACCATATTTGAGAAGTTTACAAAGATTAAGAGGGTTTATCAACAGCTGCTGTCCTGATATAAAGGAGTGTGTTTCTAATTTCACTTAAATAGCACGTAAAATACATTATATTTCTTTCAATTTCCCAGCACAAATAACTCAAAAGATACTGATTCAAATGTAATGAAATTTGGTAGGCACAGTATTGGCATGAAAATTTAGTGTTTGTCAAAGAGTTTTTCCTGACAAAAAATTTCTAAGATATAAATCAAAATTTGATTTTATATTAAGAAATACGAAAAAAAATACTAATGACGCAGGAATTTCGATCAATTCAACCATATTTTTGAGCAGTTTATATGACAAAGGGTTTTCTAAAAAATAACTTTATGCTCCACTAGGTTTATTCAACCTGGTGAACAGTCCTATAAGCAAGCATTTTGGAAATTTGAAAATTGTCTGAGAATTTTGAGCAGATTTTATATGTTAAAAAAATTTTGGTTTTCCGAAAATTTTTATTTTTTATAAGTCAACTTTTTCAAATGTCGAATTAGCCTGCTCGAAATATGGTTGTATTGCTTGAAATTCCTGTGTCATTAGTTTTCCGTTTAGTGAAATTAAGTTTTTTCGCCTAAGTTTCTGTATCAGAATGATTTAATTATAACTACTATATAATATATATTTTATATTTTATACTTAGCATTTGAATATACCAGTAATCTTTATATTCATTAATAACTTCAATCTTCAAGAATAATTTTAAGTAAGATAAGAAACCTATAGACAGATATTTCTAAATTATTTCGATATATTTGGTTTTTAGCCGACTTCAAAAAAGAAATTCTTTTTGCGTTGGATTCGATACCACTTCAGTGGCCCATTATTAATTTTGAAGAAAAAAATCCATCCATAAGAAAGGGACAAAAACAATTTTTAGTGATGAAATTTCATCCAATTGAAAATTTTTTCGTGGTTATATTATATACAACACTCAAAGGTAAAAAATTTTCAAAAAAAGAACCGCCTTCAAAGAAGTTTTTAATTTAAAATTATTTTTTAATTTTTATTTCATTTTTTTGAAAGCGGTTCTTTTTTTGAAAAATTTTTATCAAAATTGTATTTAAAATGAATACAAGGAAGTAAAATGGTGAAAAGATTTTTTATTAATTTAATTTTGTACCAAAAATGATGGAAATTCGTACATTATTTGTGTATTAAATCAAATTTCTTGCTGACTAAAACAGATTAAGTAATGAACCCCACAAGAAAAATTAACTAAATCTTTTACTACACCCGTATTTTCCCGTAATTGAAATCAAATCATTTTTTAATAAAGCTTTCAATTTTATTTATTATTAGATTGTTATTTAATCTATTAAATAGATTATGACGCCATTTATATCAATTATTGAGATTCAAACAATTCTAGCTTAGTTCAATAAATCCACTGTTACTTTTTACGATATTTATTTTGAATTTATTTAATCTTTTCAGTTTAATATTACCTAAGGTTTTCCTTAAATAAAGAAAATTAAATCTACAAACCAATTGGTTTGTAGATTTGTATATTAACTTATTAGATTAGATTGGTATATTAACTTAAGTTAATATACCACAAAAATAGTGTTTTTTATAATTTGAAATGGGTATAAAAGATTCAGGTGACGCTTTTTTTTTTGTTGTCGAGTCAGCATGGAATAGGGTATAACTGCAAATATTAAATTTATATGTCTATTAATAAATTGTAGCATAGCTCATCGATAAGAGGTAAAAACTCGGTTAATCGTGGCGAAGAATATATTTAAATATTTAGATATATATATATATATATATATATATATATATATATATATATATATATATATATATATATATATATATATATATATATATATATATATATATATATATATATATATATATATATATATATATATATATATATATATATATATATATATATATATATATATATATATATATATATATACATTCTTTGAGGGTGCAGTAAGACTTAGTAAATGATCAAAAAGAATCGAATTATCATTGGTATCCGAGATAATATATTTATAAATTGATAGACGTTATGAGTCTACTGAGCCATCACTTTGGTAATGGTGAATGAATTTATGATGATTATGAATCATAAATTCATGTATCAACACGTGTATCAGTGAATGTAAAATAACCTTATCAGGACTAGAAATGTATGAAGCGTCACTTGTTTCATTATAATTTATTCATTTGTGAAAATGAAGATCATATTCTATAATTTGAAAAAAAAAATTTGTACTTATAAAATTCTATAAATTTGAAAATTATACTATATTTAGATTAATAATATAGTAAGTTTATTAAAATTTGGAAAACTTGTCTGTGTTACGACTTTAAATAAGTTCTGAGAATACATAAAATTTACATTATGAATTATCCCTAAACGGTAGTCAGATCCAATTGACGAAAAAAATTATTTGTTTCTTTAACTAAACTTTACTTAAATTGTTCGATCTAGGTTAATAATAGGGTACTTTCGGTAGTAAAAAATAAAGCATGAAATTTTGAAAAAATTAAAATTTAAGTAGAAATATTCTTAAACATTCTAAATTTGAGTCATAAAAGCACATGATTAATTTATTATCTTAAAGTTAAAATACAATATTTTTACCCTTATATCATGTGACCTAAAACACTAGACTGCCACGATGTGGCGTCATTTCGGCAAAATTATTAGTCTTCGTCAGTTCAGCGGTTCAGCCTATCAACAGTACCTTAATTCGTAAACAAAATTAGAAAGTGTTTGGTTATGTTTTTTTATCAACGTGTTGTTATACCAGTATTCTCAAAATTATATTCAATATTATATACCGATATTACGTCACTAAAATAGCAGACAACATTTTTACTTTTATCAAAAAGGTTAAAATTTTAATGTAATTTTACGGCAAGGAATCATGTTTATTTTGCAAAAATTTATATTTTTTGTTACTTTTTGAAATCAATATTTTGAAGTATGTTTTTAAACATGCTAAACTACCCTATTGGTGTTGGAAGAAATTCTAATAAATTGCTAACGGTGACTTTTCTGTTCAGAATAGAACTTTTATTTGATTGAATGTCACTTCATATAAGTTATATTTTAACATTGTTTTCCGTGGTATACCAAGAGATACAAAAATCGATTTGTATATTACATATATACTTCATATAAATCACATAAAGTATAGGGTGGGCCATCTGTTGGTACGTTTTTGAATTTCGCCGTATGATAACGGCAAACGAGCTACAGACCCGAAATTTTTGCAGTTCATTAGCCATACCGTCCGCGGCACGAAACTAAGTAAGCCGACTTACGATCGACCTTCTGCGCACCAAGTTTAACAACCGCATAATCAGCCGGTCAGGAGATGTCAATTGGCCTGCTCGTAGCTGCGATTTGACACCGCTGGACTTCTTCCTGTGGGGTGCCGTTAAAGACCGATGTTATACGGATAATCAAGAGACAATTCCAGCTTTGAAAAACAACATTAGGACTGTTTTGAGTAAAATTGGCGCCGAGGTAGTTCAAAATGTCATCACTAATTGGGGTGACCGAATGGCATACTGTAAGGCCAGTAGATGGAGCCACATGAACGAAATCGTTTTTCATTCTTGACGGGGATACTTTTAGCTTTACAACAACAACAAAATTAATAAAAAATATCAATGCATACTCTTTTGATCGCATTTTTAAAAACGTACCAATAGATGGCCCACCCTTTTATTACCAATAGATGGCCCACCCTTTGCAAAATTTTTAAAATCAATGTGAATTATTAATTATTAATGGCACAAATGAAGCTTCATATACATACTGTATGGGTATTTAGTCCAGTCTATGCACGGAATAAACAGACTGGGAAAACCTGCCAAAAAGCACCGATTTGCACAAAAAATGGTTTGTAGATTCTGCTTGCCCTTTAAAGTTGTCAATATGCCGAGAGTTGCTTTTACCCCGGGGTTGGACGCCTTCCTTCCGCGGAGATGAAATTTTTTTACTAAAAATAAGTATGGGAATGGATAGATTGACTAATTCTAAACAATTTTTGTTCTATAAATATTTCACTGAAAGTCAATACTTTTCGCCTTATTCGAGAGTGAACACGTCAATTTTTCAACAAAGATGAAAGAATCTTCTTAATCAGTATTGTAATATACTGGTTGTAATAATTTGTAATAGGGTCTTTTTACCATAACTCGTTTAATTTTTGAGCTATCAAGTTCAACAAAAAATAATTTTGTAGATTTTTTCAAGAGCAATAAGCTGATGTTAAGCTCTTATTTTTAAAAAGGTTTGTGCTCAATTTTTGTTATTTAGAAAAAGGAAATTAAAATCTTCAGAAAAAAAATACCTACAATTTTTAACTTTTCTAAATTTTGCGATCTCTCTTAGTTTTTGAGTTAGTTTGGAAGAAAGACAATTTTTTGCTAACCTGCAAGAAAAAAGGTCTTTTTACTTCAAGCTCATTTTTTTCAAAAATAAGTACTTCACACCGGTCAAATTTATAGGGCATAATAATTAAGTACATAAATAGAGTGAGTCAAATTTTAAAGTGGTAACGATCATTTTCTTTCTTAATTTTAATACTAGGAATTCCAAAAAAAACAAAAAAACAAAATGGTTTATCTAGTAATTTAACAGCTTTATTTAATCTTTAACAGCTATTACTACGTTAATATTGGATCTAGCGATATTTTAAACCCAGTATTTTTGTATAAGCTACATTTTTACGCCGAATAATTTTTTCAGAAGATACTTCTTTTCAGTTATTCATCGAAAACCGCCTGAAAACATATTTTTTTTTTTTTTTTGAAAAATTCACTTTCGAATAAGGCGAAAAGTATTGACTTTCAGTAAAATTTTTATTGAATAAAAGTTGCTCAATCTATCCATTCCGATATTTATTATTAATTAAAAACGACACTCGGCACATTGACAACTTCGAAGCAGAGAGTATGTAAAACCTATAGAACCTAAAGTCAAATTTTGGTACTAAGCAGTGCTGTTTGATAGAATTGCAAGGAAAACCGTTCATATCCTGGACTAATTGTGTCGTATGTACAGTAGTCTAAACAAATACTAATATTATTTCAAAAGTACAAAGAAAATAACTTGGTCTAGTGTAATATTATTATTTGACGTTTATAAGTACACTTTTGTGTACACAAATGAGTAATTTGTTAAAATGTGTGTTCAATAAGTATATTCTATTGTTATAATATACTTAAAAAATGCATCTACTTAAAAGTAATTTATTTTCTAACATAAATGTAGAATAAATATTTAAAAATAAAAACCTCTAAATGTAATTGAGGTTATTTTTGGTATTTTGTTTTTATTCCAAGTCTTCCACGTCGATTTTACTTTAAAACTATTAAAAAATGAAAATATATTAGAAAAAAGTGTTTCAAGTATATTCAAAATGAGTTATATTTATCGAGATTATCGAGATATTCCTATTGGAATTATATGTATTCAAAAAATCCAAAGGTTTCTTTGTCCTAGAGCCACATTTAATAGAGAATTATGGTGAGTTTATTTCTTTAATTGCTTTTTAATTAGTTTAAACAATAATAATAATAATTGATAGCAATCGAAAAATATTTGAATAGAATTTAAAATTGTTTTAAATTATATGACATTCTTTGCTTTTTATATAAAAATAAAATATGTTTTATATTTTAATTTCCTTATCAAAATGATTTATAACAAATTTTATCATTTTATACAAAATTTATTGTACAAAATTAAATTTTATTTTAAAAATTGGTTAACCTTGATCTAATCGCATGCAACTGGTGGTATTTGATAATTTTAAACATGTGTTGATTCTTGAATGTAATGTATAATCAAAATAGTCTTATTTGGATCTTAATGCTAGCGTTTTAAAAGTCACAACGAGATGCCATCACGATATGATGTCATCAATATTGTATATTTGCAATGTTAAATATTTTGATGACATTATAATCGACAGAACAACATTAATTGTTTTGAAACGCATCTATAGATTGGCCTCCTTTGTTTAGAATATACGATACACCAATCAATGAATCATCAAGGTTCATTTGATCCAACAATGTATTTGGCAGTTTACAAAAACCAAAAAACCACAAAAAAAAAATTTCAATCCTACAATTCTTGTTTGCCGAGAAAATAACATAATTTTCTCATACAAATCATTGATCGGACTACAGAAATTTTATGCCAAAAAATAAATAATGGTACTTCTATCTAATTTTCGTATTTTTTATGAATTTCTGATCATCCTGTATTTTATTCTTTTTCGTAAAATTTAATATTTTTTGTTGTCTTGTCCATCGTTGAGAAATTTTATTATTTTAGTTTCCATTCTTTTTTTTTCTTTATTATTTCAGTTTCCGAACGAGCATATTAGTTTTAACTTATTTAGCATATATGTGCTATCATATGACCAGGAAATCAATTTCTATTGTAAAAGGGGTTCTTTATCAAAATTGTTCAAGTTTGACACCACCACCCGATATTTCACCCGATGAGATGAATACGTGGTGTGACTGGGCACCATTTGGTAAGTATTAGCATGTATTATTTGATTTTATACATTGGAAGGAAAAAAGCATCGTTCATTTATAAGAAGAAAAGTTAAAACCACAGGATGTTGGTTTGGTCGATAATATATCGGTCAAAGTTTCAGTGTTCTCATCTTGTTGGCTGCGATTTCCTTATTATAATTAATTATTTGTTTTAATTAATTTTATATGATACAGGAAATTCGTTAAATACTGAGTCCTTTTCTTGATTAAACTTTCTGCACTGATTTAAATTGCAAATAATTGGAAATTCATAATCAATTCACAGTTTTTTATTTTATTTTTTCAAATTCACCCTTTTTATGCACATTTAAGACTTACACAAGCGATTGAATAATTTTTGATTTGAGGCAATCAACATTATTTATTTTAGATAAATTTTTTGATATAAATAAAACGTTGAAGATAAAAAAAAAATGTTTTCTTTGATAATTTTATTTTCTCAAAAAATGTAATATCACTAGCGTATAATTTGCTAATGTGCGTTGAAACTTACTTAAGTTTGGTGCTCGTTTTGGAAATATGTTGAATCAATTCGACATACTAGCGTTTAATATTTAATGGATGTTAAATCTTTTTATATTATTAATAATGATAGATATCACACTAGTTTTAAAAATAATCGTAATGTTGTACTCCATACACGTGTTATGAACGCCAGTTTATATAATTATTCGTAAATTTTTGTTGATAATATTAAACTATTATCAGAAACTAATGTCACAAGCAACATTTGATTTTATTACATTTAACATTTTTATTTTGAAGTTATATGTGCGTTTTACGTGCACTGAAAATGATGTTTGTTTCTAACTCGTATATAGTTAACAAAATTATCACTAAAATGCACATTATAATTGATGTAAAGTTTTTACGTTAATTTAAACGCTAATATGATCACAGCCTTAAAAAATAATATTCTATAATCAAATTTACCTCAACGCAACTGTTAAATTTGACAAAAAATACTGGGAATTTATCAAGTTCTTAACTTCAATTATACAGTTGATTAAAAATGTCTAAATTGGTTAGTAAGTTTTTACAAAAGAAAGTACTTTTTAATTTAAATTGGCATTCTATTTTTTATTAATTATAATAATAAGTTTGCATTCAATTGATGCTTAAAATCTAGGACAAAAGGCCACCAAAAAATGATTTTGAATCAAACAGTTATTGAATGTAACTACTATTTGGAAAGAAAGTTATTTTGGAGGATTGTATTAATAAGAAACATTATTGTTTTGTTTTGTTTTTAGATGCAAATAATGCTCAAGCTTTACTTGGAACATTAGATTCATCGTTTTTATTTGCTTATGCAATTGCAATGTTTGTTTCTGGATTTATTGCCGAACGTGTTAATTTACGATATTTTTTATCATTGGGAATGCTTTTTTCTGGCATATTTAGTTATCTTTTTGGCATTGCAAAATCATACAATATACACAGTTTAAGCTATTTTATTATTGTACAGGTATTTAAATGAACTGAAAATATTATATAAGAGTTGGTAACAGCATATTTGTAATCATATTTCAATCACCTCGAATTGGAAATTATCTTAAATATTTCACTTCTTTTGAATTGCAGTGAAGTAACGGCATGTAAAGAATATTTAAACATTTTTAATTGGATATTCAGCTCGAAGTCCAGATGCCTAATAATCATAAAAATAATTAAGAAACGTACATATTATAATTTACCAATCAGAATATTCGCTTCCTGTCCATCTATTCGTACCAGGCATAATATGGAAGAAAATACTGAATCGACCGATGAGCTTCGAAATACTCTTAAAATATGTATTTATCTTTTCAGTTCCTTGCATGTAAAGTATATATTATGAATTTCATACACAAAATGTTATATGAGGGAAGAAATAGCATTAGTCATACTTCTTTATTAAATAGAATTAATTCATTTAAATTTACTAGTAAATAGTTTTTAATTTAAAATAATATATTATCGTTTATCGTATTTTATCGTTTTAATATTTTATTCTTGAAGTAATACGCTATTTCCATACAAACGCGTGAAAAAAAACTCGTACACATTGTGGGTAAGAACCTTATAATAGTATAAACGCGATTATCCTATTTCCTATTTATAGTATAAACGCGAAAGTATGTATGTGTGTTACTCTTTCACGCAAAATTTACTGGATGGATTTTACCCAAATTTTACATTTATTTATACATCAAAATAACACATAGGCTATAATTTATAAAGATATTGCCCCGGAGGTCAAGGAACCCAATGTGTACTGGGTGTATTTATAAAAATTTCATGTCACGGGTTTCCTACACCAAATACCGAATCATCATTAAAAAAGATAGTTTTAATTATCATTATTAATAATTAGTATAAATGTATAGAGGTGATAAGAAAATACTAATAATTAATGCCATTTTAATATTTTAAAATGATAATCTTCATTAATATAAAAAAACAATTAACAATGGTCACTTCGTACTTTTGGTGAACTTTAGTACTTTTAACGCCCGAGTGTCGACGAGACATCTTAACTCATTTCCCAGCATGTTTTGCATAATTAGAAAACCTTACTTATTTATTACTCAAAGAGACCTCCTAGAAATTACCTTAAATTTGGGTAGTGAAAACATGCTTTAATTTTTCAAGGATAAATTTAAGAATTATTGAAATATAGCTACTGTCAGCTATATACCCATTAACCAAAGGGGATTATTATTATTATTTATATAACAGTACACAGTACTGCTAGGTGGTTCACCCATCCAAATACAGATTGTGACTGCTGTTGCTTAACTTTATAGATTGGTCTAAGCCTGTCATTACGTTACGTCAGTCCGGGGTCGAATTTTACCTTATACGTAAGAATAATTATTGACCCAAATGGCGACTAACTCCGTTTTATTAGACTCAAAAATTTGGAAATTAATTCTTATAAAATAACATTTTTTTTTTTAAATTTATAAATAAAAGTTGTTGATTATATTATGAAGAATATTTTAGTAATATAAATAGTTTCAATCGACATGAAATTAGATTTGATAATAAAATGAATGCGCTTGATCTATCCAAGTTTGCCATACAATATGTACTTAAATAGGGAAGAGCCTAGTCAATGTCCTAGCTTTAAAATTTGTAATCCTTCAAGTTATGGATATTGTATTAATGTGTCTTAATTATATGTGAAATTTTTAAATATTTAACAAATGGTTGAAATAATTTTGCAAATATTTTTCCATCGACTCTCTTACTAATGAAATTGAAGAATAATCTAGAATTTACAATTTTTTAACATAGATATTTGCTGGTATTTTTCAAACAACCGGTTGGCCTGGCGTTGTTACTGTCGTAGGAAATTGGTTTGGAGAGGGCAAAAGAGGACTAATTTTTGGAATTTGGAATTCTCATACATCAATTGGTAACATTGTCGGTAAGAAGCAAAATATATAGCTTGGGAGATAGCATTATATTTCATTTAAATGTTTTATATACTAATTTTACTAAATAAAAACATTCTTTAAAAGAATTTTCCAAAAAATAGAACCGACTTGAACTAATAAGTAAAAATAATTTTCAATTAAATAATTCTATAAATGATTACCTTGTGACTTTTCTAAAGTTGACGCTGACGAATAAATTTTAGCTGAGAATATGATTGGCGTTGCTTACAAAATGTAATTGGCCAAGGGAATTATTAAGTATTGAATTTAAAAGTACTAGTTACTTTTTAGTTCATTTTGTTTGTGATTGTGCACCCCAAAATTTTTTGGGGTGCACTTTCGCAGCTGAAAATGAGTATATTAAAATTATTATAAACACATCTTGGGTAGTGCATTTATTCCGTTTAAAATAAAATGCATTCATAATCTATTACGCGCAGTATTGGTGTTTGTGAAAAACCTTAAAAAATTATTTACAAAAATTGCATTGCTGTTTTTAGATTTTTATAAGGTAAATGACGCCAACGACAAAAAAACATTTTACAATAGGATGACTAGTTTTCGAGATATCGCTTGTAATGTGCCTGAAATATCAACCCTCGGATAGATGGGTGAAATGTATGATATTTTTGAAATCTACAGCTCAAATTACCATTAAAAACATTTTAGCAAAAACGAAAATAAAATAATTTTATACTTTTTTTTAAAAGGGTACGAAATTTAAGAAAAATCGAAACAATTTTTTGTCTTCGTTTGCTAAAATTATGTTTTAAAAGATAATTTGAGCTATATATTTCAAAAATATTCTCCATTGAACAATTGGATGCGCAGTTTTTCAGATCTGCACTAAAAATTTGTCTATTGGGTAATATATAATCGTAAAAATTAAAATATACTTTATACATTTGCTCCATTTCTTTTCCGTTAGGAAAATCTCCTTTCCAAGAAAATATGAATCATCCGAAATCTTATATACTATTTTACACGTTTAATAGTATAATAATAATAGTTTATTATGAAAACTATTGAACTGATTTTGTTGAAGCTGTTCTCTAAGTTGAAAGATTTTTATGACATATAATTATTACAATCTGATTATTAGTTTCTGGTATGGAGAGTACAGGAAATGAGAACTATCTTTATATGAAAAACTGTCCTTCAAAATACGCTTATTTTCTGACGTTGGTTTACAAGCACGTGTAGATCAAAATATTTAAATATTCTGCAAATTCAACATTTTTATATAAACATAAAATATAAACGAGTCGAATTAATAATCTCTTTTTTATGAAATCGGTAAAAATTCTTCCTCAAAGGTTGCTTGTTAACTAAAATGCACATGTATGAATATAAAAATCACTAATGTAAATGCAGCGTTAATTCTCTGCTACTAAAATGTTCAAATTAATTGTAAACCTATATATTTGTTTCTTTTTAAAATAGGTTCATTAATTGCAGCCGATTATGTAGAATCTGACTGGGCCTTATCATTTATGGTACCAGGTTTAGTAATGGGAATATTTGGATTTATTTTATTTCTATTTTTAGTAGTTAATCCAACAGACGTATACTGTGCTTCACCTCAAAGAAAGGTAAATCAGTAAAATAAATTGTGGTTGACAAATCTATATAGGTCAGACCAGCAACTTTCTGGTTAAGACATCTTTTTAGAGAAACATAAAATTGTACTTAATTTACAATACGTTTTTTGATGTTATATTCTAATTGAATTTCTTGTAAATTATTAGCATAATATTCAACAAAATAATGGATTTAGAAAAATGGAAAACAAAATTGCGAACTATGGAAGTTCAGACGATATTAGTTCACAAAATGGTGATGTGTTAATTGACACAGAAGTAGTAATCGATCAGACACAGGTAATATCAAAAAAAGTTTTAAACTCATGCAGTTTATGAGTGCCCATTGACTCAGACTGCTTAAAGTATTGCAATAATGGTATTTAAAATAGGTTTAAATTGTTAGATGATACATGAGGTAAAATTTTTCCAGAATTAATTAATGCACGTCATCAAGCATAATGAATGAATGAGTTTTTGTTTATCACTGCCAAGCGTTTTACTTCACGAATTAAGGACTGAAGCTATTTTATTTTTTTTTTTAATCTTTAAAAATAAACAAAATATGAACGTTTAAAATTCTGATTAGATACCTATACAAAGACAGTCGTACTTAGAAGTGACGTTATCTTAGAGAACTTATAATTTCTTAATTTGTGAATCAATTAAAATTTAATTTGTTAATTTAGTTACGATATTGAGTCTAGTTCCACATTTTAATCTGATATACAGCTAATTCAATATTAGTCATTTACCTAATTACTAAAAAATCTGAATTTCATTCACATCACTCTTACAATGTGAGCTTTATGTTAGAAGTAATCTTAAATCTATATAAATATATATTTGGTTTGGGACAAGGGTCAGGAAATTTCCTAACATAGCAAATAATTGCCAAGTTCGGAAATTGAATGAAGTATAAGTAAATTTGTAATAAACTATCCCATAAATTACTTTGATACATTTTTAAATTTTTTTTGTTTTTATTATTTAGGATGTACTTCAACGAAGGTATAGTGAACGTACTCCAATATTACGACAATTACCATCATCAATTACCAATCAGGAAAAAGCAATTGGATTTGTTGGAGCTTTAAAAATACCTGGAGTTATTGAATATTCTCTTTGTTTATTTTTTGCAAAATTAGTTAGTTACACCTTTTTATATTGGCTTCCATTGTATATAGAATTTTCTTGTAAGTTTTCATTTTAATGTATTGCTAGTAATATTTCAAGCTCCACTTTAGGTGGGCTATGTTTTAGATTGTGACGTCTATAATAATATATATTGTATTTTTTCTATTTTCGTGCACAAATAATTGAATAAATAATTATTCAAATTTTATGAAATTTAGTTTGCACAATCTTGAAATAAAAATGGAGAAAAGCATGCCGAAGAGTTATTCTCAAAAAAAAGAGATTCTAAAGTAAACATTAAAATTTTATTTTATATTTAAAAAAAATTTTTGCGAAAAACTTTTCGACATACCTTCTGTTTTCATGTCAGGATTGTGCATACCCAACATTTTGATTTTTTTTAGATATTTATGCTCAAATATTTAAGAAAATACAATGTATATATATCAAAAATTAATTTTGTAGCCCACAAAAATGCACATTTAAACCGAAACAATGTATATTACATTAGAGGTCTTTATTATAGCGGTATCAAAAACATAGTCCCGTTAATTGAATACATAGTCAATTTATTTTAA
The DNA here is from genome assembly GCA_020423425.1 of Chrysopa pallens. Classification (NCBI taxonomy): domain Eukaryota; kingdom Metazoa; phylum Arthropoda; class Insecta; order Neuroptera; family Chrysopidae; genus Chrysopa; species Chrysopa pallens. The sequence goes on along the minus strand of CM035595.1, from coordinate 32,803,096 downwards.
ATTGTATGGTCTGATTATAAAATTATTTTTTCTAGCGAAAATAAGTCCGGTACAAAGTGCTTACTTGTCAACTTCGTTTGATGTAGGTGGTATAGCTGGTGCAATTATTGCGGGTGTCGTATCAGATTATTCAGGGATGTCAGCAACGACATGTGCAGGGATGTTATTTGCAGCAGTACCAATGGTAAATTAATTTGTAAATTATTGTGATATATCACGGGGTCACTTTTATAATTTTAACTTTACTTTGATTTAAAATATTATTTAGAAAACGTAATTAAAAATAAATATAAAATTTTATAAACTACTTGTATCACAGCCTATGCAATAATATACGATCGAAATATTCCAATTATATATCATTTGGGGGCAATCAAAAATATAGGTTCCGAAAAAGAAAACAGCTGACTTTTCAGCATTTTTATAGAGGAACTATAAAAATGCTGAAAAGTCAGCTGTTTTCTTTTTCGGAACCTATATTTTTGATTGCCCCCAAAAGCTGGAATATCATGGACATCTGTTTTTTAGTTATTGTTATACGAAGATTTCCAACATGTGACAAAACGAAATGTCTTTTGTCCGACAACATCAAAATTACCTTTTTCACAATTTGCAGATTATCAGACAATGGACATTTAGTTTTATCATGTGTCGGGAAAAATGGTTTTTTACATTTGTTATTGAATTATTTACCTACTAAAATAACAAAAACCAAATGTCGTTCATTTTGAAGCTTGGGGGCAATCGAAAGTTTTATGGGCTCAAAACAGATAACGACCCAGTTTTCAAAATTTTTGTAGAGGAAAAAGTTGTTACACTAATCATAATTAAGCAAAATAAGAATTTTTGAGAAGTATATATAAATGATATTACATGTTTTTGGCAGATAAACATTAATCATATTTTCCCATCCCTATTTATCTTGAAACAACGTACTCTAATATGCTTAAAATTCATCATAGTCAATCCTTAACTTTTACGTCCATTTTTCTTGTATCTAGTGAAAGTATTGTATAGTATTATATATTGTATCATATATAATACTCCAGTTCTTTACTCGGTTGTTATTGACGAGTCAAACTTTGAGACGGATAATTGTAAACGTCTACTTATTTTCGATGGCATTTAATTTCGAATTTTGTCACCTACTAAATTCAAAGGATACACTTGATATCATCTGCGTATATGAAAACAAAATTTGCTGTTTTTATTGATTTTATGTTCTTGATTTTATTTCTAGATGTTTATATATAATAGTGCAGGTTCTTCATCACCATTTGCATTGAATATATTAATATTAACAATGGTTGGATTATTAGTAAATGGACCGTATGGTTTAATAACAACATCAGTATCAGCTCAATTAGGTACACATAGTTCATTGGAGGGCAATGCAAAAGCATTAGCAACTGTAACCGCCATTATAGATGGTACGGGCTCAATTGGCGCTGCAATTGGTCCATTATTAGCCGGATTTGTTAGTAATTCAAATCAAGATTGGCAAAATGTTTTTTATATGTTAATGATCTCTGATATACTAGCGTTATTGTTACTTGTACGTTTAGTTAAACATGAATTTTTACAATTACGACCAAATCATATTGAATGATGATTATTTCATGTTTAGTTTAAATTTTAATTTAACGAAAATTTGTATTATATTACCATAGATATATATTTACCAACAAACCACCCATCCTACTCCTTCCACAAAATTTTGTATGTTTTTTTTTGTAATTAAATACGTAATATTAAAATATAAATTTGAAGATCTGTAAAAATATATTTTTTCTATTTTAATAAGTGTTTTATTTTAAACCTTCTATTATTTTACGATCGGACTCCTTATGGTAGAAAGCATCTACACTCAAAAACATGGCAAGGATTCGATGAACATAGATAAAGAACCTCTTCCAAACCCGATTTAATAAAGATTTCCAAATTAAAGTTGAATTCGAACACTAAACACGTGATCAAAGCTGATTGGTTGACGTAGGTAGCAATTTGATAGATACTTCGAAAGTATAAATTGCGCATGTACTAAAATTCCTTTGTGCCATTTCCAAATTATCAACGAGTAACATCTTGGAAAATTATTACGGCTAGCTAATTCATACTGATGATGACTACTTTGTAGTCGAAATATGTATTTATAAAATTAAAAAAATTTTTATTTAGGAAATTGGAGCAAAAAATTTATTCAAATTTTTTTAGCCTAAGGAAAATAGCAAAATAGTCAGCTGAGTGTATTATGAGTATTTATTATTTTTACTACTATAGCGCTGAAATCTTAGCATTGATCATATTCCCTGAATATGAAATAAATTTCAATCAAATCATTTTCGTGAACATCCCAATGAAACAGATAATGTTTAAAACATAGGTAAAAATATTGCCTTCTATATATATATGACCAAATATTAAATAATTGGTCAAATATCCGTGATTTCTTCTGTTAAAATCACAGAACATTTAATCAATGAAGAAAGAACATAATGGAAGGTAATCAATGCAAATAGCCGAATCCTCCTTGGAAAAAACTTAAATCACACGCATTTCCGAATGAATTTAAGTTGGTTTTCTATTCGAGATAAAGAAATAATGATAAATGTTTAGTTAACATTAATATTATATGTTTATTTTTAAGTTAATTAAAAAATTTATAAATTCAGTCAAGTTTATATTCATTTTTAGTAAAACTTTTATTGGGGCTTTGTAATCCAACCTTACATTAAACTCATCGATTAATATTTCTTGATGTTTTTTTTTCTAGCTTCCACCTAAATTAACTGGATAAACGCTATCATGTTTAATAAACCATTCAGAAAAAATAAATGCACCCTTATCTATTTTAAAAAATATGATCCATATGCAATGCAAAGCATAATATAAGTCGTTTATCATTACCTAGTCACACCTAAGTTAATCATAATTAAATATGTATAAAAGAAATAAATGTAAATAGAATATTATATAAATAGTGTATTAAAATTACATTATAATATTACAATTTACAAGTTTAATAAATTTTAACCTATGGATCCCCCAAGGGAATTATAAACGAAATATAATCAGCAAACTCTCCCCAAGCCACTCTATGTGTTTGAAACACGACAATCCATGATGTTAGAATAATAAACCATATTAACGTACCAATTCCTGACAGTATTACATCTGTAAATGTTAATACAATACATTAGAGAAAATTCATAAAACAATAAACTTAGAAAAACTGTCCTATTAGTTGAACTAAAAAATTTATAAACTCACATTTCTTTATTTGTTTTTGTTCATCATACTCTGGTTTGTGAAATGCTTCAGAAAAAAACCATAAAAAATTCACAGTCCATAGAAAAGGTAAAAATGCAAAACCAGCTGTAAATAAAATTAAATATGAAATAATACTTTTAAAAATTTCTAAATCGGTAAAATACCTTTAAAATACCATTGACAAAGATATAATTTTCTTTCACCGGGTAATTTTCCTAAATCCATGACGAGCTTTCAAAATTGACATTGACATTTGAGTTTATCTATGAGGTTATCTTTTGTTAATGTAGGGCTTTTTATGTAAGGGTTGGTAATCAATTAGTAATTCATTATTTCATAGAAATTCATAAGAGCCTAGATGGTTAAAAGAAATTTACAATAATAGATCAAATATTGCTTAAAAATATATACGAAATTATTTGGTAAAGTGATCAAAATAGAGATGAATCCAACCATCCAATTGGGAGGTTTACTATTTTTGATTGCTAATTATTTAAGAACAATAAGCACACTCCTTAGTGTCTTAGCTTTCAATTTTCGCGAATAGTTATCATAGTGTATAAACTGGATGCCTGTTTTTTTTCAAATAGTATTACATTTTCCTATTTTTACATTTAACATATGTGTAATGTAAATTATACAATTTTATGAAATAGATTAAAAATTATGATCACTGCCCCCCGATAGTGATATGTGATCGTTATTTCGTATTTGAAAAACGATCATAGCGTTCGATTAGTAATCATATGATACTGATTATAAGTGTTTGTACCATTCAGCAGAAAATAATAGAACGATTAGTGTTCAATCACTGATCGAATGTATCGACTGATTGCAACCAAAAACTCAAAAATAATTATCCAAGTGTTATGAAATTTGGTATGCACAATATTGTCGTAAAAACGAAGGGGTTGTCATAGAGTTTTTCTCGAAAGAAATAATTCCAAATATAAAATCGAATTTTATTTTTTACCTTAGAAAATTTTTTCCGTTTTTACATGAATATTTTATGTGTGAAAATTGAAAGATACTACATTAAGGAATGTGCTTATTACAAAGGTATTAATCCTTAGTTTTAAATTTTTTACGTATTGTTTTAAGATCATTTAGATGATATTGATGACTTTATAAAAAATTCTACAATTCTTATTAATGTACAAATTCATTTTAATATTTCATAATTGTTTTTAATTATATTAAATTAATCGATATAAAATTGAATCATTGGGATAGGTAAACAAATCATTGAAAAATAACGTACAAAAATTTCGAAACATTCTATTGGAAACCGTGGTACATGTTATACAATATTTTAAATAAATTTGCCTCTCTGTATTATGTCTGATATCTATGACTCAAAAGTCATTTACAATTTATCATTACTAGATACTTTTTATTTTAGAAGTTTATTTACAAAATTAAAAAAATTCTAATAAATGCGAAAACTAAAACAAAAATTTGTATAATATTACTTTAATTTATATAAAATTGTTATTAAATAAAAATTATTTCAGCACATTTATTAGTTAATTAAACTAGAATTCTTTATACAAACAAGCATTGTAAAGATATTTTTATGGTCACTTTAATATGAAATAGTTTAATTCTAAATTGGCGGATATTTCTATTTTTCGAAAAGTAATGGTTTAGAAAGGCATCACTATTTTAAAAAATCTAAAATGCGGTACGTAATCTAATATCAATTTATGCGAAATATTAATTTAAAAGAGTTTACATTTATTAGAAATGTCTAAAAATACGTATAACGTATACAATTTTTGATTATATTTTGTTCATTAAAACAACGCAAGGCTAGTCGCCCGATCCATGGGTCCACGAATTCATCCACGGAAATTTTCTTAATATGAAATTCATTGATATTTGTATTGTATGAATTCAGGTAATATTATATTATTTGTATAAATATCGAGTTATACAGGATGAATGTACAGATTAAAAACCCGCAGGTTCGGGATAACTCGACCCCTTAATACGTAAACCCCTGCAAATTCGATCCCAAATATTCAGACGATATTAATACAGATATTAATAAAATATGAATTCATACAATACAAATATTAATGAAATCATTTTTTAAAAATTTTCTGTTACCTTGTGGATCTTTCATTGGGTCGATAAAAGTTTCCGTGGATTAAAAGCTTCACTTGGTCACGTGAATAGGACGAGTAGTCACGTCGTAAAAATAAACATAAGTACAACAAAATATATAAATCAATTTATTTGTACCCATTTTTATATAAAGTACCTGCTTAATTAAAATTTTTGAGAAATATCTGTTAAAAAATAGATTAACTTGCTTGGACCTGCTCAGTTTGAATAATTTAAAAACAATTATGCAATAATCTAAATATTTTTAATATTTTCGCAATTACCTTTACCAACTAAATAAATAATTTAAAAAAATACAATCGAAATTTTTAGTATAGAATGGATTCCAATTTTAAATTATTTCGATTCATTTTATTTTTCGTATATATATTCAACTAAATTTAGACCATTTTTACAATAATACTGTATTAATAATATTTAATTAACTACAGAATCACAATGAATGAAAAAAGTGAAGATTCATTTGCAAGACAAAAAAAAGCTATAGAAGAAAAAAAAACAAGTTATCAGTGCCATTTGAATAGAGTCACAACGATGACATGGGAAGACATACATGAAGATTTTGTAAATAATCATCCCAACAAATATTTTGAAAAAGTTAAACAATTAAATGTACCTTTTAAAGTTAAACTTGAACTAATGGGGAAATTTTTCCACCAACAAAAGGAATTAATACAAGGACAACAACATTGTTCATCAATTTCACTTAAAATAGGTCCTCCATTACATATCGGTACCATCGGTACCATTGCATTAAATAAAGGTAACACAACAAACGATAGTCCGAATTCACAAACATTTGAAGTAACTCGTTCTGGACGTATTACTAAACGACCATTATATTACCAAGACGATGTTTCTAACAAATTTGATGATTTAAAAATTAAAACAACGAAAAATTTGATTGATAAAAAAGAAGGTAGTGAGAAATCATCAGAACCTGAAAAGGAACCTAATAAGGCTGTTAGAAGTGTATTGTCAAAATATGAACAAAATTTAAATGCAACTTTTGATACATTATTAACGGATGATAATAGATCCAATGTAAATAATCTTGAAGACACACTGAATGAAAGTTGTAATTCTCCAAAATCAAATATTAAAAGAAAGCATACAGATTCCCAAGAAATAGCGAATAATAATGATTTAGATGATTTTGAATCGAAAACATCTACTGCAAAAAAACATAAAGGAAATCGATTCTTTAAAAGTAAAAATTTAGATAATATAACATCTCAATCTGAAGATATTTTTGATTCTCAAGAAATAGCTGATAATAATGATTTGGATGAATTTGAATCGAAAACTACTACAAAAAAACATAAAGGAAATCGATTCTTTAAAAGTAAAAATTTGGATAATGTAACAACTCAATCTGAAAATATTATTGATTCCGATAATAGTGATAGTGAAAATACAACATTAGTAGAAATGTCATTAGATACATCCAAGTCACAAACACAAATTGATCCTATAAAATTAGGCCGAGTATCACCTCCTGTATTCACAAAGATTAAAAAAAAAAATTTGCGGAAAACTAACTTGAAATCACCTGAAATTGTTTGTCCGATTTGTAATGAATATTTCCCCAAAAAGGACATTAATGTAAGTATATTTTTTAAATGTTTTTATGAAAATTTCTTTTTTTCCAAAACATTTTAGTTCAGTAAAATGACCGTTTATTTTAAAAAATATCTCCCTTAAAACAAATAAAAAATTTAAAAAAACAACTATAAAATTTGAATTACAAATAATTTACTTTCGACAATAACTTCTACAGTTGAGGATTTGCTATATTTTAATCAAAATGTGAAACTAGCTACTCAATATCATAACAAAACTTGAAAATTAAATTAACATTAATTCAAAAGTAAAGTGATTAACTATCAAAGATTATTTTCTGCCTCACGTTTGAAAACGATGCTTTACATGTAATTTATATGGAAGTATGCAAAAAATAACTTCTGATCCATGTTAAGACGCTTTAATTGAAATAATAAAAATAGCAAATCCAGTACAAGCAAATTGCCAACTGAATCCGCAACAAAGAGAAATAATATTATTCAAGTGAAATTATTTTTTATCATTTTTAATGAATTTTCCTAAAGTATGAAAAAAATTTGACGTTTTTTCATAATATTCAAGCATAGTTATGCAGGTGCTGACTTTTTTTAAATCGTTTTAGCTGCTGAGGCTATATACGCTGTAGCGACTGATATGAAAAGTAAATAAAACAGTAGCTCTTTATACTGATTTTGCATGAAATCTTATCACTATCATTTTCGGGTCTGTCTATGACAATAAAATTTCATACACATCACTTTTAGATGTAAACTGCTGACTTTTCGAATATCTCAAAACAAAACTAGAAAATTACAAAAAAGTAAAGAGAAGATCTACCTTCCTGAGAAAATAAATTGGTTTTTGAAATTTTTAACGGCTCTCGCTTATAAATATCAAAATTGCGTATATTATGTGTTGCTTAATGTTATCGAGAATCACTTAATTTCAATTCGTTTATAGCTATGTTGCATCATTCCATTAACCTGAAGTTAATTCAATTATCTTTTTTTCTCGGAAAGTTTAAAAAAATTCACTCGATGGTACAACCTAGGGTGGTACAATTGTTTTAAATTACCAATCAACAGCAATTTTAAATGTATGTATTAAGGAATAACATTATAATATATGATTTTTCTATTAAGTTCATGTCAAAATAAAATGGATATTTCAGAATAAAAATCGGACCACTTTCGGGAATTCAGGTTTATAGAAAGTATGTTTTTAAAAAAACAATCGAATTGCTCAGAAACTATTTATTTTCCAGAATACAAATATTGAGAACATAGCTCGGATGAATTTTAATTTTGCGGGCATCATTTTATAGGCTATAAATATTTCTATAAATTTTCTAAATCACAATATTTTTCGTTTGTAGTGAAGAAATGTGTCTTAAAATACGTATATTTAAATTTAATTTCCTTGACGTCTACCTGGGACTAGTCATCAACTTTTTTAGTAATGTCAACTATCCCTAGTTTTGATACATGTTTTGTTAATTTGACTGTTTATGTTTTAGGAACACGCATCAGGTTGCATCAAATTTAAATAAGGATAATAGTTAATTGCATATTCCAACAGATTTTGTGGCTGTGTCACATTCTTAAATAAAAATTTTCATAATTGGGAAATTCAGTGTTAAAAAAATGGACCATTTTTTATAAACATGTTTTTTTAATAATTAGATATTGTTGATCAATTTCGTCTTCGGATAAATCTTTTCTAATTTTATCGGTACGTTGTTACTATGGTAATAATTTTAATGTAATTTTTCTATTCGACAGTGTTGAATTGAGCAAACAACGGATAAAATTTTTTTTTTTATTTGAAACTTTTCTAATAAAATAAAATTTTATCATGAGCTTATAAAAAATATAAAATTAATCGTCACATTCATGTTTCAAATAAAGTAATACATCAAATATTAATATTATTATGAACATAGCGAATTGTTTCATTTGTGTGGGCAATGTGCAGGATTCTGAGATTTTTATTAACTATTTGTATCGGATGTAAGTAATTTGTCTACGTTTTACAGAAGTAGAAATGACATTTGCACCTAAAAAGATAGAATCGTCTTTTACTTACTCTATTTAACGATAGGTATATAGATTGATTTTTCTAACAGGCCTGGCTGAATATTCTTTAACTGATAGGGTTATGAAAAAAAGAAAAAATACGTATTTAATATTTTTCAGTGTTGTTTAAAATGGTGACCACTTTTTTGTAATAAAAACTTACCCGGTGGCCAAAGAACACCCTACCCTATACCTTACGACATCTCATTTTAAATAATTTTTTTGCTGAAATCAATGATACCACCCAATTTGAAAAAATTATGGTACATAGTTTAGAAAAATTATTCTGTAAGTTTTCATATTAATTACAATAAATTACTATACAATTTTATTAATAATGTTAGATTTATTTTATTGTCTACATTCGCTGTCCAAATGTTATTGTGATAGCGAATTTAATTCTCAAAAATAAACAATTTTTGGAAAATATCTAATTTTTTGAATAATCAGTTAAAATACACCGATCCATTTTTAATTTCGATTTGTTTTTGTTTCGAACAGAATGTCAAAATTCGAATTAAACAAATGATTAGCAAATAAAAAAATATTTTCTATCATTGCCAAACATTAACAGTAAAAAAATTTTAATTGAAAAGGGCTATTTGAAGTGAATAATTTGTAGTCGAACTACGTATTTTTATAATATAATCCTATAGTTCTCTTTGATAACATTCTTTGGTCGAACTTAGTGAAGTCTATAATATAACTTTCGAACGAAATGTTCGATTTTGATCCAATTTGGTAGATATATTTACCACATTCAAGAAATTTAATGTAATTTTTAATTCTGGGAAAAATTTTGATACATGTTTTCTGATAATGAAGTGTTTTGCATTACTTCTTAAAGAAAAAAATCGCTAGTATAAAATTTCTTCAAATCTTAAAATTACGCTCAATTTTACGTAAATTTATTAAAATAGTACTAATAGAATATAAGAAGTATCAAAAAGTTTGTGTAAATGTAACATTTAAATTTCTGTTAGATTATATATTTTTTTTAAAACTTTGTGATACTATTGTAGTCAGATGAAAGTATATTTTGGTTAATAAATTTTGAAAGTTTTTGTTAATTATATTGTTCATTTTATTTTGCTTCAATTTTCAGCTATCCATATTGTGTTTTTCCATAAACCGAATTTTCAAATACCTATCGATGCCTTCTATTAAATGTCTGAAGTGTTATCATTCCATAACTCATAATTTGTAGAATTATTCCAAATTGTTCCAAAAGGAACAATCAAACAGCATAAAAATTTATGATCAGCAGAGTTTATGTAAGTTAAAAAAAATATATTAAAATACAAAAACTCTTTTTTGTTATTAAATAGCGTTGTAGTCAAAACGGTGTAATTAAAAAAATTTGAGTCAAATAGTATAATCGAAGTAATAAACCAAAGAGAATCCAATAAACAATTTAAATTTTAGCAAATTAATAAACTCTATTAAGTAATAAATAAATATATAAAATTTTAATTAACAAATAAAATAATTTTAAACATACATCTAAAACTAGAGACAACAAAAAATAAAACAGCTGAATAAATTTCGAAGTAAATATTTACCTACTCATGGACGATGTTTACACGTCATAAGTAATTTGTATACTTTTACGAACTTGTCACTACAATAGCAGCTTACTGTTGTAAACACGAAGTACTTAAACAATATGCCCCCGTACATAAAATGTTATCTGTCCTTTTTGCTCAACAATAAATGTTTAAATTTGTTTATTAGTGGAGTACTTGGAGGTTTTTTACATAGGAGATCTACTACATTGAATTTATTGATCTCAAAAATTATATATCTCTAATATTACTCTAAATACTAAAATGTTTACCTATTACATGATGAAATTTCTAAAATTAAAAATAATAGGAATCGAAACCAATAAATTGTATGCATAAAAAGTTCCATAAAGTCTTTACGATATATTTATCCATATTTATGAAGTTATGCATGACTTAAAATGCAAATTGTTTGGAAAATTACACATGAATAGATTCCACTGTAACAAAATTTTAACCTTTTCATATCTTAAGTTCTAAATGAACTGTTTAATGTGTCGTATTTATTTTTGAAAAATATCGATTATTATAGGTTTCAATTGAGTTAGTAATTATTCAGTTTTGGAATAAATTGACGCATCCAGCTTTGGTCTATTATTAGATGCGTACTGTAAATATTAAACAATGCCCATGTTTAAATAAGTCATAATTTTCTTCCATATTTGTTATTTTTTTAGTATACCCCAATTTGTAGTTATTCTAATTGAAATATATAATTCAAAATGTAAAAACATTGGAGATCATTCTAATAAACCCGATTATAACACTCCAACTTATAATTTCAAACTTGTATTAATTTGGATTGATAAAAACCATATCAGTTTTATAGAATCTAAAAGTAGCGACTTGAATGGAATAAAAAGAACATTTAAAGCAAGTGGAAAAATTATCAGGATTAATAAGAAAAGAAAGGGTAATTTTATTAAATATGAAAAGTTAGTGACTTTATGGATGAAAATATTGAGCGCCGTGGGAATTATGTCTTAAATTTTATAGAAGAAAATTATTCATAAAAACTAATAAATAATAATTGTATTAAATTTTACAAAATTTCATTAAAATAATATATATATTTATTAATAAAAACAATATATATTAATAAAAAATAAAAATAATTATAATTTTTTAAATTTTTTCTTATGTATTTTATTCTCATTTTCCTTAGATTGTAATTCATCATGGCCATTTTGTAAACTATGTTTTCGTTTTCCACTTTTTTTCTTGTATGTGCTATCTTCTACAACGCCATTTTTATTACCTTCTTCATTTTCTTCAATTTCATCTTTAAATTTAGATATATCTGCAAATGATACTTCTTCTAAGCCATTCTCCATTGCTTGCATACGTAATAATTTTGTTTGTTTTTTTAAGATACGTAAATCTTTCCTTTTTGCTTTTGCTTTTTTACGTTCTTTCTTTAATTGTTTTTTATTTTTTTCTGTGTTTGTTTCACTTTCACTAAACAAAAAAAAAAAAATTAGAAAAAAGAAGAAAAAAAAAAGACAAAAAAAGTATTAAAAATTTTTTTAGGAACTTTAGCTCTTATTATTCAGTTACATAACCTTGCATTTAAAATTATTAAAAATTAATAATTTTGCTAAAAAATTAAATTTAAAAAGAATTGCCAAAATCGGCTTCCTAACCTAAAAAAATCATTCAGCTAAAACTAAAAAGATGGTAGAGATGATTTTATAAGTTTAGACCATCTGACTACCTATTCAGTTCCTTTTGATATAAGCAATTTTCTAATTAGAATTATAAAATATATGGAAAATCATATTACCTTAAATAATTATCAATATCATTTCCGTTGATCTCTAAATTATCATTTTCTAATTCCTTGGCCATTACTTCGTGACCATTTTGTTTAGCATTATTTATCGGTACTACTTTTGATATACCCAATACCGCACATAATTTATTATAAGCTTGTTTCGCATCTTTTGCTAATTTTACATTTTTGCGATAATTTGTAACAACTTTACCAATTTGTTGCCAATCGATAACACTTTGCGTACGACGTTGTTTATGTAAAGTATTTATAAGATGCAACAACGTCATTAATAAATAAGTGAATTTCTCTCTGACCATACAATCCCTAGGATTATGTGTTAAATTTTCTAGGAGTTTAATCGATTGTTCACCAATTTTTTTCTCAAATTCATTACATTTTTTTAAGTCTTGCACTAATCGTTGGTTTTTATAAAATGTAACTAAAAATTGTAACGCTTGACTTCGACGAAATGGTCGCATTTGTGGATTAAATGCATATTCGATTAACAATGGAATCAACGACCAATTGTGATCCCAAACTAATTGTAAAATTTCATTAAATAATATACTAGGTAATATACAATCACGTTTTTCAAAAAATAATTTTAAATATTCCGTTATTAAATTATTTATTGATGTATTAATTTCTCCAGTCTGCTTTTGCAACAATAAATTCGATTTTATTATAAATACACAACATTTTGTAATCACATCACCCATATCTTTAAATACAGATGCTACAATTGAACCTTTATCCAAAAATGATTTTAATAAATCGGCTAATTGAGTTTCAGTCACTTCATCTGTAGTTACTTTTAATTTCTTTATAGTTGTTAATTTTTTTAACGTAGAACGTAGACGATTTTCTAAAGGTTTTTGATGTGAATCTTTTATACTAAATTCAAGTGTACGTAATAAGGGTATCATGATTTCTAAAACATTGCCTAACGTGGGTTCAGAATCTAAATAAGAGTCGATTAAATCCAAAACACGAACTCGAAAATGGGTTAATGCCTTTTCATCTTTACTCTGTTTTTTTGATTTTTTATCACCTTTAATGTTACGAAATGCTAACGATAATGCTTTATCTAAACGTTTACCCTCTTCTTCATCAATATCATCTATATCAACAGATTCTTCGTCCGTTTGAATAGCAGCACTTCCAAGTGCTTCTCGTATTGCACTGCGTAATTTGTCATTGACTGGTTCGTCTTCGTAATCGTCAATGTCTGATAAATCACTTTCATCGTCGTTTTTCGAAGAATCGGCATCTTCACTTGTAGCTTCTTCATTACCTGTTGGACAAAATAAAGATTCCAATTAATATACATTTTAATTTTTATAAATATGTAACATGTCAGTATTAAATAAGCTTTGAAAAAGATCAAAGTGTGTATCATATACGCTTAAATGCGAGAGATAACATAGTCAACAAAACTAATTGTTTAAAGTTCTATGTATACAAAAATCTATTGGGAAAAAAGAATTTGTTTAATAACGCACTTTTTTCTTTTAATAAGAAAATTTAATTTAATTTATTCCTTCGTTGATGAAACATAGTAATTCGAATTTTACTTCCTACATTCATTTTAACAAATCGATTTTTATAAAAAGGTAAATTTTTATTAAACTAGTTAAAATCCTATGGTAATTTTGTTAATATGGTCTATTAATTCAATGTTAAATATTTTCTTTAAACACTAAGTATACTCAAAAATTAAAGCAATACGACACAATTTTAATGTATACCTATTTAAAAACATTAAATACCTACTCGAAATTGTTTATCAGAATTAATTTTGTTTATCTATCTATAACATTCATTTTAAACTAAAATTTTTTTAAAAATATACACGTAGTTTTTAAAAATAATAATACTTAGAATTTGTATAAAATATAGTTTAAAAATATTAACCATCTGTACACGGACAGATTTCACTCTATATTCTCACTTATTTCCCGAAAAAAGTGAATATACAAGAACATTTTTCTCAAAGAATGGAAATGGCATGGGAAAAGAGCCAACGAAAAAAAAAAAATTTGTTAGAATTAATTTCAAATTACTTCAACGCACATGTAGGAGTTTTTAATATTTTTATCCATCATTAAGTAAATTGTAAACGAAATTGTATCCGTATAAGATAGCCAAATATAAAATTTAGTTCAAAATAAAATATAAAATTTGTTGTATTACCTTCTTCTTCGTCATTTTCATCATTAGATTCTTCATCGTCTGAATCTTGATCCAAAAATGGATTGTTATCATTATTCGGATCTAATACATTTAATATTTGATGAATCGCTGTTGTAGATAAATAAGGACATAACTTCGGGAAAACATAATTGATAATACGTCTAAATAAATGATTATTACGAGATAACAAACTTAAAAATAAATCAATTAAAACTTCAACCCAATAAGGTTCTGCATCATCTGTGTTAACACCATCATTTAATGTTTCATTCAATGATTTATCATTTTGTTTTGTTTCAACTCGTTTATAACAACTATGTAACTCTTCAAGTGTATTAATCGCTAATTTCTTTTCCGCAAATAACTGCAATCCCATATGTAAGAGTAATATATGGAATATTGGTATAACATCACTGTTTGTTTTATTTGAACGTTTTTCTAATTTTTTTACAAGTTTGACCATTTTATTCCAATGTTCTAAAGCATCTGCACTTAATGAATTTCTAAATATTTTATTTTCATCATTATCTTCGCATATTTTTTCGTTTATATAATGAACTAATTGTGATAATAGATCTTTTAAATCTTGTAACTTTGATAATTTTTGATCCAGAGCATGGTAGAAACTTTCTTTTAGAGCACCTAAAAATTTTAAATAAAAATTGTCCTATGAAATACAAAAATAAACATCATTTGAATACATCGCTCATTTTTAGATTTATAATTTTAGGTTAGATTTAGAATGCATTGAAAAATGCGGATTAAACCGATAAAGATTTGACGGAGTTTGAAGTTCTCGGAGTAAACAAATTAAAATATTGAAAAAAAAAAAAAACTAAATCGAAAGTGGTCTAGTAATAAAAATTGAAAAAATACCTGCTAATTCCGTTCCGATCTGACCATCAACGGGATTCAATAACCCAACTTCTAATAAAAACTTGATTTGTTCAAATCTCCATTGCGTCTCAGCTTGTACCGTTGGATGACTTAATAATCTGTTTAACGAATGAGCTGCATCCACTCGCTCAATATTTAACCACAATTCATTGGGATTTGCATCATTTTTCGGTATACTTGCCGTTATAACATTCCTATAGACTTTTGATAGTTTTTTCACACCTTCTGTGTTTAAATTCGTTACTATTTGTTGAATTATTTTCGAATTTGTTATTTTCTCAAACATAAAATTTCCCGGTGCAAATAATAATTTTTTTAATATTGTTAACTTAATTTTGTATTTAATTGATGCATCTGATAATTTGGAGTTTAAAGTTGTCATTAAAGCTCCAAATTGTAAAGTCAACTCATCATCTTTTTTATACTTAATTTGGGGTAAAATTTTAACACAATTTTCGATTAGATTTGGTAATAATAACTCGGGTATTTGTATTGTTTCGTCAATATTTTCTAATATATAATTAATAATTGCTAAACTGATTATTAATTTATTACGATTGTATTTGATTAGTTGTGCATTTAAAAAAGTACAGAATTGTTGAAGACTTTCTGATTTTGCTAATTTATTCGATATTAATTTATAAAATGGATGTTTTAATGTTATCAGCATGGGTGTATTCTAAAAAAATATATATAAATTAGTAATCATAAAAATACTTATAAATTATTTCTAAGGCATGAAGTATTATAATTTTAAAAACAAATTTAATATAAACAGAAAAATATTATTTTGACTGCTACGAAATGGAAAAAAATAGAAGAATTTTTAGACTATCCCATCCCTTGTGTGACTTCTCCAAAGGTGATATATATTTAGATCACAAGGTTTACTCTACTTATGAAGAAATTTATATTATAAGCTTTAATAACTTTACTTTACCTTTTATTCAAATTATTATTTGACTGTACATGTAAGGCATTCTTAAAGGAAGCAGTATTATTGAAAATGAAAATATTTTTATATTGAAAATATAAGATAAAAGAAATTTAACTAACATTTTACTTAATGGATTTGGAGAATAATTTACGAGATACCTATGAGTTAAAATTCTATACAATTATATTTGTTTCTCCATCATTATACCTTCATATACCAGAAAAAGCAATAATATCAATAAAGAAGTTTGAACAATTTTTCTTTTCATACCATCAAAAGTTCACAAATATTCTGTACTGATTCGGTATCAATAATATCTGAAGTGCCTAGTTTATGTTTTATCAATTTGTTTTTAATACAGTTTGGAAACTTGTCACGTGAAATTATTAAAAACCATAAAGTATCCAAACGTTGTTCATTCCATGGCAATAAAACTTCATCTTGCATTAGTGGCCAAATTACTTCTTTGAAAGTTTCTTGAGTGATCTAAAATTAATGTTTTTATTATTATTTTAAAAACAAAGAAGAAAATCAATCGATTGATTAGTGGAAAATCCTAAACATTTCTACTAATTATCACTGATAATTTATCAGCCTTTGCTTCTAGAGATGTTTGATCAGAATTATAAGTTTAAAAATTATTTAAATTGAATATACGTACATTTTCAACAAGTGATATTAAAAATGAATAAGAAGCTAATGATAGAAAACTTCTTTGCTTTCCAGCCTTAATTAAAATTTGTATTAATTCTTTTTGATCATTTTCTGGGAATTTTGTGAACAATTCAGATTTAATAATTGCACCTGTTGATAGTATTTGACCCATATAAAGATCAGATTTTTCCTAAAATGAAAAATAATTTTTAGATTGTACTTTGTAATGTATAACTGATTGAAAAATATTTACACTTTTGGAACATCCTCCACTATTTTCCAACTGTATCTTGATAACATCGAGAATTTTATTGAAAGGTATGGACGTAGTACTTAATAATGCAACTAAAGTTGTATAAAATCCTTTACGTGCGTTGACACGGGAAGTTCCAATCCCTTTAAATAATCGCTCAACAATATAATTAAACTCTTTTTCGCTCTAAAAATTTTTGAAAAAATGAAATTTGAGGTTAGATTATAATACATGCTCGTGGTTTATAAAAAAAAAACAATTGAGTATACCTTGTCATTATCCTGAGGCTCTGACAAGTGCTTTAATAAACGTGTTCCACCTTCTATTCGATCGCGATCGGTGTCTTCTGTTAATTTTGTGAATGAATCTAATATTGTCGATTCCATAATCTTATTTTCAAATTTTTGTTGCATGTCGATGCTCGCCATGTGGCTCCCTTCAATCTCCATTATAAACTGACATGAGTTTCAGTCTATAAAATTTTCTTAATTCAATGTGTATGTTTATTGTGATGGATTACCAAAATTTAAAATATACTTTTAAATAATCTAAAAAAAAAAAAAACTCAACACAAATGAATAATTCTTTTACGTTTTCTCCGGTGTTTGTTTAGTTTGAAAATATTTGGTTAAAAAAAGGAACTTTTACTACATCTGTCTACAAGTTTAGCATAGTCTAATTTGCGCAAGCGTTTGTCGCGCCAGTCGAGTGTCGACTATCCTTCCTTGTCGCATCTAAACATGGCAGGTCGTGGTGGTTATGAAGATTCCAGGTAGATTTTACTTAAAAATGTTGTATTATTATTGTTTAAAATAAGACAGACCTTTCAATTAATTAATTGTTTTACGTTGTTTATAAAAATTTAATTCAAATTATGTTGCAATTACGTTTTAAATTCATTTATTGCCGGCATGGGCAATCATGTTGGTATCCTGTGTAGTGTGTACGCTTTGCATCTGAAATGTATTGCTCGATATTACTGCAAGCATGTTGTTTTTTCACATGGATTTTCAATTTTAATTTTTAAATAATATTTTTGAAATATTTTTATAGGGATGGAGGTCGCCGTGGTCGAAAAGCAACACCAACGGAACCTCCATTTAAAGCTTATGTTGGAAATTTACCAAATGGCATTGTTCAAGGCGATATTAACAAAATATTTCAGGATCTACAGGTGAAAAATGTTCGACTTGTAATGGATCGTAATACAGATAAATTTAAAGGATTCTGTTATGTTGAATTTGAAACAAAAACAGATTTAGAAAAAGCATTAGCATTAGATGGAGTTATGAATGTGGAAGGACATTTTATAAAAGTAGATGTAGCTGAAGAAAAACGTAATGATCGAGGTGGTGGTTTTGATAGGAGAGGTAATCGAGGCGGTTCTGGTGGTTTCCGTGGTAATAATCGTGGAGGGGGTGGTGGTTACGGTGGTGATGATTTCGGTAGTGAGAACTTTGATCGTAGAGGACCTCGAGGGGGTGGATTTAATGATAGAGATCAAAGAAGTGGAAATCGAGGTAATTACGGTAATTTTGGAGGAGGCAATGATGACAGAGATTGGAATCGTGGTGGGGGTGGGCGTAGTGGTGGTGCCGGTGCTGGATCTGCTGCTTATGGCTCCAGTGGTCCAAGGCCACGTCCAGAACAGAGAGATCGAAGGGGTCCTAGTGAATCTGGTGGCTTTTCTGAAGAGTTACCACCATCTAATCCAGGTAATAATAAATTATTTACAAACTTAAATGATAAATAGCAATTTAACTTAGGGTTTTTACAATATTTTAACACTATTCTATCAACAACTATTTTACCATCAAAGTAGCGAAAATATACGTAAGTTTGAAAATAATTATTTTGGATTCATGTCAATTTCTACATGACATAATTTTCTTCTTGGATACGACTTGTAAATTAATTAAATAAAATTACAGTTTATCTAAAGAAATTATCCTGTTATTTTCGTTAAAGAGTCTCCCATGTGTGTATTCATGTCTCTATATCGTTTATTTATAATTATTTTCACAGTGCCACAAAATTAGATCTAATAAAATTTTTGCTAATGTTTATTTGTAAAATTCGCATTTACAAATTTTACAAATTCGAGAGTATTTTACAGTTAAAACTGATTGTGGTACTTATTTCATAAATATAAAAAATAAAACATTGCAATGATAACTTTATTATTAAGGATAATTAAAAAATATTTAAACATAAATATGAAGTTTAGAATTTATCCCGAAAAAGGGTAATTTCAAAATTACTCCAATCATGGTTTAAAAAAAAATATAAAAAAAATGTATCAATTTTTTTTCTCTCAAAGGATTTTCCTGATTCAAAATCCAAATTTATGTCAATACCGATCGATCATTAAAAATAAAGATTCCAATTTTTGAATATTAAAAAATTATAATGATAATTGATAATGTATCAATTATTTTTAATTAATCAATATTCATATTATTATTTATACGTAGGAAGTATGTAATTGAGTTTAAGGTAGGTAGTTATAATCGTATATAAGCGACATTAACATAAATGAAAACCTGTAAAGCTAGATTAATTCAATTCAAATAAATGAATCTGAGACTTGATTTAAAAGTTTGACAAAAAAAAGTCCTTATTTTTTAAAGAACGAAAATGACACGAAATTGTTCCTAAATTGTATATTGTTTATTTATGTATCTTTTATACTTGTCGGTTACCAGAGCCTTCGGAAAACACATCCATCACGGCTCAAGATTTTTTAAATGATTACATGAAATCAATTGGAATATATTTTACTTACATACTACGTATACTTAGAACATTATAAAAGAGGAAATAAAAAGACATTCAGATATTTTATCGTTTTAGAGCTTAACAATTTTGTTAAAAACACTTCATATTTTAAACATATCTTAGTAAATTGCTAAAAAAACTTATGTCACGTTAGATATATGAAACCCGCCAATCTTGAACTCTAATCTTAAAATTATCTTAAGGCTACTCAGAAGTTGATAATTTATCACGATTCAGTTAAAATAATCTAGTTGATTTTACAAATTAAAAAATTTTCAAGTATCAAAGACCTGAACAATACTTGTCCTAAGTAATGACATTTGGTATGCAGAATCCAAATTGAATATTTTTCGAAAGTAAATCAATAAACTGAAATTTTAGTAATTATGGCAAAAAATCTTTTGAAATGCTATGTTTAATTCAATTCAAGTGACCTTTATTTATAAAAGCTTATCGAAATAATAAAATAATATTGAGTTGGAAAATTTTTATCGATATATTAATAAAAATTAAATATATCAGGACGTATTTCATGTAAAAATTTTGCACATAATGTATAAAATTTCGAATAAAACTAAAATGCACGATGAGTGTGCTCTTTTTAATGTCTGTATGACCCCAACATGAATTACACACTGTGTTAGAGTGGTTTGAATTACGAATTCGTTATTTTTACTACCCGTGTGTAGTCCTGCCTATTTCATCATTTATTTCGATCATCAAAATTTTACACTTCTTCAATAACGATTTAACACATATTTTAGATTCCAAATTGATTTATTTTTACATTCGCCTATTCGTATTAAATTTATACGAAAAAAATAAAAATAAACGTTTGAAATCTCACAATAACTTCAGTGGAGCCATTTCTCGTCTATATCATAAATTCTAATATTGTATTATCTTTTTATAATTTTAGACACAAGTGGAAGACCAAAATTAATGTTGAAGCCAAGAACAAATCCTCTACCTGTGAATACATTAGCTGAAACAAGTCAGGCATCCGCTATATTTGGCGGTGCAAAACCTCGAGAAGAAAAAATGGAAAAACCTCGAGAAGAAAAAATAGAAAAATAAAAATTTTATTTTTATTGCATAAAAAAAAATTATATAACTATCGTTTTCTACCTTTTATCCACAAAACACAAAAACAAAAAAAAACACCTCAAAAATTTATAAAAGAAAAAATAAATAAAATTGTTGTATTTAAAAAAAGAAAATTCGTGAAATCCCCTTTTTTTTCACACACACATTCACATTTTTTTGTTTGTTTGTTGAAAAATAACTATTAAGATTATTTATATATTTTGATTTTTGGAACATTTATATTTTTTTTTAATTATAGCTAAGTTGCCACTTTCTTAAACATAATATTATTGTCTCTTCTGTAGAA
This sequence comes from Chrysopa pallens, assembly GCA_020423425.1. Lineage (NCBI taxonomy): Eukaryota > Metazoa > Arthropoda > Insecta > Neuroptera > Chrysopidae > Chrysopa > Chrysopa pallens. The sequence goes on along the minus strand of CM035595.1, from coordinate 32,781,614 downwards.
CTTAATTTAATTATTTTACAATAAAAATGAAAAGTGTTATCTTATATTTAACGAAAAAAAAAATAAAAAATCTAAAAAAATATATAAAAAAAAAAAAAAAAATTGTACAAAATTTACTCATCGAAAATTGTCACATGTTTTTTTTTGTTATTACTTTTACACCTTGTGACATTTTTTTATTTTCCGATTGTCATATTTTTTGTGGTACATAATATATATATATATATATATTTTTTTTTTTTTTTGGTACTTATTAAAATGTTTTATAAATGATTATAACAGATTTTTTCGTCGAAAGTCACGGTTTTATAAATATGTAAATTTAAGATTGCTTGACATATAAGATATCTTTAAAGTTACTTTACCATATTTTAAGGTAACTTTAAATTTAAACTGTTCTTTATTTGTTGGAAGCTGGGCTTCGTATAAATAATAATAATCATGAGTTGACAATTTTTTTAATGAATTTCTTTTCTTTTTTATAGAGGGAATGAAACGATTTTCAAATTAAATGTTCTGAAAAAAAGGAAACTGATATTTACAAATAAAAATTATCCTTTAATTTTGTAAATAAAACGACATTTGTATTTAAATAATAATTTGGAATAAGATAATAATAATATTTAATAATAAAATTTCAAATAACATCAATCTATTTTATAAAAAAAAATAGGTAATTACTTTTAATTTCATTTTTTTTCTTCTGTAGAACAGTGTCCTGTTTGTGTTAGAATATCTACACAATTTTAAGAAAAAGTAATTGTTAATTGTGTACAAAAATGGAAGGTTTTTAACTTGAGTTTTTCTTTTTTTTTGCTTAGATAAATTCATTTAAATATTAAAAAACTACAATCAATTTTTAAAAAAGGCAGGCAGTATATATAATAAAATTATTTACTAATTGGTAATCATGTGTAATTACATGTTTGTTTCTCTTGTAATGAAATACGTTTATAATAAATGATTCTAAATGATTAAATAATATATTTGATTCAGCAACCTCTTTGCCTACCTGTAAGCAAATTACTTCATTTATTTATATCATTAACGAAGTAATTAATTAGGAATTATTCATAATATTACTTCCGATTTAATGGAAATCGACAATAAGTCAAAATAGCTTCATTTTTCTGGTTTAATTGAAAATAAATTACTATGCAATTTTTGGAACGAAGTTCCTTACGGCAGGCTTGGAGGGGATTGGGATTTTGCTGTGTGAGCGAACTGAAAAAAATGTGATAGTAAAAGCGTGGAATTAAGACGTGCGCAGGCGCGAAAGTCGCATACACAAGCGAGTAGTGTATAATACCTTTCTCTTTCTCCCTCTTTCTTTTCGTTCTCTCATCCCTTCTCTTTCTATTAACACTCCAACCCGCCAATGCATAGTATATACTCATGAATTCATGGACAAGCACATGGCGAATACTCACATTATAGATACACACACATTTAGTTGATAATTTGAATTACGATGTTTTTTTATTTTAAGTAATTTATTATTTCCTAAAATACTGAATTTCCTAAATACTTTCTTGTACTTAAATAAAAATTAATCAGCAAAATTTAAGAGAAAAATCAAGAAAACCTACATAAAATTGAGCACGATTTTTTTTGCAATTTGTGTCGATTCTACATTAGCCGAAGGAACTTCGTTCCTACCTGGTGTCCCACGACACCACATCATTTTTTTTTATTATACGAATGGCACCAAGAAGATGAAGGTGAAGTATAAATTTCGAATAAAAATAAATACAAAATTCATTGTAATAATTTATGTCTAAAAAATCCAAAAAGTTTGGAAATAAAATTATTTAATTTTCCCAATAGAATACCCATAGTCAAGTAGCGTTCCATAGTCAATACCCATAGTCAAGTAGGGTTGGAAATTTGGAGTCAAGTTTTTTTTTTTTTTAATTTCTGGCTTTAGCTACTTTCAGCTATATAGCCATAAACCAAAGGGGATTATTATTATTTATACAACAGTACACAGTACTGCTAGGTGGTCACCCATCCAAATACAGATTGTGACTGCTGTTGCTTAACTTTATAGATTGGTCTAAGCCTGTCATTACGTTACGTCATCCCGGGGTTTAACGAGTCAGGTTAGTACGAAAAAAAAAACTATTTTCAGGATGTCTTTCATACTTTGGGTAGGAATTTTTCTATTTTAGAATTCAGCGAGCTTTGAAATGCAAAATCCTAAATTTTGATGAGCCATAAATTTTTTGAAGAAATAAATTGTTTGAAATAAGTGAATAAATAGTATAAAACAAAACTTCACTTTTAAAAAATGAAAAATTTTCAAAATAAAAAAAAAGAATAAATTTTTGATAGCATTGTATAATTTAATAGTTGAATAATGATGAAATAATTCCAAAATAATATTCTGATACTTCAAAGTTTAATTTTAAGATTATTTTTAACAGTAAAAAATTACTTCCGTGTTACATGAGTACTTTTGAGATAGCAAAAAGAAACCTATTGTCAAAATACCTTTTGAATTCCAATTACATATAAAATATAATGTGATACACAATGTTGAGTATCGTGTTTTGAAAAATTTTATCGTTACACGGTTCTAGATTTTTTTTCGAAAACGAGATTTATAATAACACAAAAAATATATACAGATTAGATACCTAAATCTGTGGGTCTTGGCCAGTGATAATCCGATTTAAAGTGGTTACTACGCATATGTAGCTAGTTATACCATTTTTAAGGCGGTTTATCAACAGATGTTGTTTGACATAAAGGAGTGTGCTCTTAAACAGCTGTTGACTTAAATAACATGTAATATACATTGTATTTATTCAATTTACCAGCACTAATAAGCCAAAATATATTTATCCAAATGTTATGAAATTTGGCATGTACAATATTGATATGAAACAAAAACTTTTCGACGAACACTATGTTTCCATGGCAGTATTGTGCATACCAAATTTTATAACATTTGGATAAGTATTTGTGCTGAAAAATGGTATGCTTCTAACAGCTGTTGATAAAGTCCCTTAAGAGGTACCAACTTGTTATTAAAATAAAAGAGTGTGTTTCTAACAAGATGTTTACTTAAATTACATATATGGAGGGTAGAAGGTAGAAGGTCCTCCTACCTTCTACAATTACATGCAATATGCATTGTATTTGTTTCAATTTTCACGCCCAAATAAGTAAAAAAATACTTATAGCCTCTCCGTTTTCATGTCAATATTGAGCATACCAAATTTCAAAAAATGTGCATAAGTATTTTTTGAGTTATTTGGGGGCGAAAAATGAAAGATTTTACATAATGGAGGGTGCTTCAGTATTATGTTTCAATCCCCCTTAAAATTTATTTAATAATTTAAATAAATAATTATATTTGCAATGAAAAATAATTACTAATGCAATGTCTTCGATCATTCTTACAATGTTTAACCGAATAGCTACAAATAAATGTCAATTTTGTCTAACTATTCAATAATTTTTGTTTGTGAATTTGCTATATGTACAATTTTTATGCAAGAAATGTCTCTAGAAAAAGATGTCTCGGTTTCCAGCCTCGGAGCTTGCTTCGTTATATCGTTATATTTCAACCAATTTACACAAAACCTTGATATAACTACTATATGCCAAAACCTTCCTCATGAATCAATGAATCAACTCTTCATGAATCAATGAATGATTTTTTGATTCTGGACAAATAGTTCAGTATCAATATTTGAACTATTTTTAATGATTACGTTTCATAAATACTATAAATATCCAATCTGTACCTACCATTTTAAATACATAATATACAATAATAATAATAATTATATATAGCTATAATGCAATTATATATGTGTTTATTAGCTAAATTTGAGTTGAATTTGTGGCAAATCTAAACATTTTATGAAAAAATGTTTCAAACCAAAGTTGTTAGTTTTAAAAAACAAATATGTTTTATGTTCGAATTTTTCTTCTACCTTATGGTTCAATTCAGGTTATGAATTCATCGGATCCATGGACCGATTTTGCTTATTCACGAACTTTTTAAGTCCACTCACCTTTAAGTTCAGAATACACCATCAAAATTTCAGTTCGCTATATCTTTTTGTTATTGAGTAATCTTGATGGCCGATGGACAAATGGAAATGGACTAATTAGACTGATATACTCTTACATATTCCATAAATGTCGAGTATAAAATACCTAATATGTACACTCCATCTAAGTTTTGATGAAAATTTTCAAAACGAATAAAGTCTACGAACAAACTACCACTTATTTGCAGTCGCTATATAATGCAAGGGTCGAAATTATTAAAAAGAAAACATCAAATTGTAACATCATAAAAAAAATATATTTTTATGACACTATGATCCATGATTAATATTTACATTTTCATTATTATTGGTGTTTTTACTACCAATATGGAGGGATTCATTTATTGTATCTGGTAATTTTGTATTCAATGTTTCAGGAAATACTAGTGTTATAATGCCAGCTATAATAGCTGCTCCACCAAATATTACATACGGTAAAGACACCCAAATATTTGCCTATAAATCATAAATATAACATTAATTAATGCTTGTTAAGAGTACAGATGAAAGAAAAAATCTCAGCGAAAATAACCTTGTTTCGTACACATATCGTGCTGGTTGCATTACTGAAATCGTGGCTATAAAAATTTTATAGAATACATTAAAAAATATAGTATGATATGCGAAAATATCTTATGGAAGAAAATAGCCCACTATCAGGTTGGAAGTATTTTCTTAATTAGACGGTTAAAAAATTTTTTTTCTGTTATTTGTATGTTTGATATCCTCCAGTCCTTTCGCTCATGCTCAAATTGTCAGATTATATTGTTTTCGCTATGTTATAATCATTTCCTTCAAAATAAAAAATTTAAACGTGCTGGAGAATGCCAGAGTAACAATTTAGTGTTAGATCCTTCCATCACTTTGCACCACGCTTAAATCGTCAGATAATACTTTTTTCTTCAAATTATTTTATTCAAAATAACAGAAGTCGATCGTGCTCGAAAATGTCCAGGTGGCGTTTTCTTATTGCAAGTTTGTGACTTTTCCACCTCATTGTGTCACGCTCAAACTCTTCAGGTTAGCGAAATGTACACTATTCAGCAAGTAATTAACCTACTATTTAATAATCTGACGCGCTCTAGTAAATCCAACCATCGAATTACTATACTGACCGGCTGCCCTACTCGCGCGTTCCTATATAGAAGCCTAATGTTTGGCAGAGGTACTTTACTAAACAGGTTGAAAGATATCTCCCTTATCTTAATCTGATTCATTGGAGTAAATCCAGAAATTCCCTCTTGAGCTCCCTCGTATTTTAGTTAGAGAAGAAACATCGATTAAAAATAATTTATACACCCAAAATGCTCGTCAAATGGTATAAGAATCGGGTTTTACAACAGAGGATAAAAGTCAGGAAACCATACTGGGTTTTCAATTATTTCGAAAAGTGGCAGCAGTTTTATACAAAATTTTTTAAAAAGGATGTTTTTGCTGAGATTTGTAACGTTTTTGAAGCTATACCAAAAAAGGCATTTGTGTTGCTAAAATGGCACCCACGCGACCAAATGCTGAACAAATACTTAGTATCCTTTGTCGAAACGGTGTTGGAAATAATTCAGCAGTGTATATGTAAATACAATCAAATGCTGTAGAAATTGCACATTTTCCAAGTAGATAAATTGACATTTTCAACCAGCTTTCATCTAGATAAAACAAAATAATTTTTCCGTGAACAAACACCAAACCTACATCATTTTAAAGCCATTGCAGGGAACAGTGTTTGAAGGCTATGAATTTTTAGTTCACAAATTATTAAAATATATATGGTCGAATTGAAAAATCTCCTTTCTTGAAATCTTTTAAAACGGAAATAGAAAAATGTTTAAATAAAATTGTAAAGCCTAATATTTCTCATAAAATGTTCTTTACATTTTACGATTGTTATTAACAACTGAAGATAACAACTAACAGAGCTAATTGTTTTAATACTCAACATATAATTGAATTTTATTGACTATTTTTAATTAGCATTCATAAAATACTATAAATATCCAGTCTAAACAGTTATATGTGTCCTAACTCAAACATTTTACGAAAAAATGTTTCAAACAAAAGTTGTTTGTTTCATAAAAATGAACATTTTCTGTATTTAAACTTTTCTTCTCTCTTTTATAGTTTAAAAGTTGGGTCAAGGATCCATTGGACCCAAAGGACCGATTTTGTTCATAAACTCACTTTTATGTTTAGAATACGTCACCAAAATTTCAGCTCGATATCTCTTTTTGTTTTTGAGTTATCGTGATGACAGACATACGGACTATTTCTAACTCTTCTATCACTAGAGGTTCAAATATCTTTTCTACTTCTATAAAACGGATATAATGTGTAAATACAACAAACGTTGTTAAAAAAATATTCGGGTTGTAGAATCTGACAATCGCACACATAATGAAATAAGTCGTGTGTGTTCTTAATAGTAATAACAAGGCATAGACAAAACAAAGTATAATCCTACAGAAAAATAAAGAAGGAATAAGTTAGGCTTCTTCTGTAAGTTTATCGCTGATGCAAAACAATACTTCTAAGTTCATTGTACTTACTTTTTAAAAACGCAAAACTGTAGCAGGCAATTGCTGCTATTAGATATGAAATACCTAATGTTTTCTTTCGTCCAATTAAATTAGCAAAAACTAATGCCGCAAGATTTCCAGGTATTTCAATTAACGATACCAAGATGAAATTGAAATGTACGTTACCGAATATTGTAACTGATCCTAATATAAGTCCATAAAATACAAATAAAACAATTGTCCAACAAGCCATACATGCTGCAATTCGTTGAACCATTCGTGCGGACTTAAATAGATCCACGAAACGTTCATTGTATCTCTATATGAAAAGGATAAATTACTTAGTAATTAATTTACTATAATGTTAGTAAAGAGTTCAATTAAAAAGGCAGTGAAAGTTTGAGAGCTCGCTGTCAATATGAACAATGACTTTATAAAGAAGATAAATTTGCTACTTGAACTAATCAAGTACCCTGATTAACGGATCAAAAAATGGCATAGCAGATTTCGGAGGATTATTTAGCTTGATTAAGATCGAGTGGCCTGAACATCTAGTTTTTCATTATTTTAGATATTATTTTCCAATCGACCTAGCTAGGAAATAAAAAGAGACAAAATTGGAATTATCCAGTAGAGAAAAGTGATTGTAGATTCTTGAAAATTTGCGAAACATTATGTGAAAACAAAATACGTTTGTTACATTCAGTCAAAAATATACATACTCACCTTTGAATCAGTTTTCGATTCAAATTTAACACAATTATCTAAATTCCAAGTTACACCATTAATTTTGGCTATTTTTGAAATAGCATTATTAGCTTTCTTTATTTTATTTTTAGCTAGCAGCCACCTTATTGATTCGGGAATAATCCATCCATAAAATAATATGAGAAGTGGTGGGAATGAAGAAATTTGTATCATTGTTCTCCAATTTGATACATACATTGCTATTATGCCTAAAATAGCTTCACCGGATACGCCAGTCATAAATACAAAAAAGGCACCCAACGAACGATGTTTTGTACTGATTAATTCTAAAGCTTAAATATTATTATTATTATTTTTTAAGAATGTATCCTTTACTGTTTGTAAACGGAACAAAAAAGGTTTATTGGACTATGATCTCTATTACAAGTCACAAGTGTTGTAGCGTTTTCTATTCTTCATATTCATTATTTGATAAAGACCAAAAAATGTCCATCATAATTTGTTATAATTATTCTAGTATAATTAATGACGAATGATACGAAGTTGATTTTAGCGTGCGTGTCTGTGTGTTAGTGTATTATAGTAAATTTTAAACTATTCGTTTTTGAAATATTTGAGTTAAACATTTATAATAACGTTTTATAATGGATGATGTGTTTTGGTCATTTGATGGCCCTTAGTTAGGAAGCTCTCATTCGATTTTACTACTCTACGAAATTGTTGGAAAACAAACTTACACAATGTAAATGCAACTGGCATTACTCCTGTTCTTATTATTGATTGTAAAAGCTCAAAGAATATTAATACCCAATAATTGTATGCAAAATATGCCTGTAATTGACATATAACTCCAGTTGAAAAAGATAGTACCAAAAATACTTTCTTTCTACCAAATCTGAAAATAATTTTGAATTTTTTAGAAATTTAGTGGACATCTTTATGTATGGGGCTCTTATGAATTATTTTATTTTCAAACTCTATTTAAGTTTTTATTTCTGTCGGTAGTCCCTAATGACTGCCTATCTATTTTGGACAAGTTGTTTTCCAAGTAAATTTATGTTCTCTAGTTCTGCGTGTCTCAGCTTCCTTTTTGCTCGAAAGAAGGAAGAAGAAATTTGGGAAATTCAAAAGAATATTTTCCATTTGCCCTAATCATTTTATTTCACATCTCTTACAAAAATACTTTTTCCTACTTTGCATAGAAAAAAGTTGGTATTTTAAAAAATTTTCCAAAATACAAAAGATCAAAGAAAATTACAACTATCCTATGTTCCCAGATTATTTTCAAACGATTGTGAAAAACAGCATTTTCTTATCTTTCATAGAAAAATAGTTAGGTATGTTTAGATATTTAAATAATTAAGGGGTAATACAATAAAAAAAATTACTTTTCTTATGTCCCATACATATGTTATTCTATATCATATCAATTGCAATAAACTAAATTTTTTTATTATGTAAAGAAACCAAAAATGGTATTTTTGGAGATTTATCCTAAAGGCGGATGAAATTTTTCCAAAATCGGATCCGATATACCGGTTGTTAATTTAACTATCCCCCAAACGAAATCAATATTAATTAGTGTTTACAAAGAATAATACTTAGCATTTAGTATTTGGAAAATTTGTAAACATTTATTAACAAGGTTTTTTAAGTAGAAACAGTTTAAATGTTTATGATACTCAAAGATATGGTTTATAAAAATTACTCCTGTTATTTAATAATTAATAATTCTGTTTTAACAATACATTACTGTACATAACATATTTTACAATTGAGGAGGAGATTATTTTTTTTTACTTTTAATTTCAATATGATTAAAAATTGCATTTTTCTTACTGATATAGGCAATTTGTGGTACTATAGAACAATGCTAATGGCCAATAGTTAATACCAGTAAGATTAAACTTTTAGATTTATGAGTAAAATATAAATAGACGACAATAATTATGTTGCAACAAATAAATAAAACACTTTCAAGGTAAAATTCTATTAATGATATTCTGCAAAATAAAATTATTTTTAATATAAAGGTAAAGGTTTTATTTCCATGAAGTAATGAGTTTCAAGGGAATTTAGGATTTAGTACTGTTCTAATAAAAAGAATTTATGATCATATAAACAAATTCATTGTCACTTTATAATCACGATTTTTTTCATAGCAGAGATACTGAATTGAATTAACAACCAATGTAAAATAAAGCCTTTGACGTTCCAGCATTTTTATGGTATACGATAAAATCACAAAACGATCGCTTGTTGTGTGCGTTTTGAGCCTCAATCGAAACTACCTCTCTTTCTTTTTTTTCTTTCTTTTTTTTTTTTTTATTTATTAATGATAACTCTAGGATTTTTTGAATAAATTTCGATTTTTTCCCCAATTTCCTAGATCAAATTATTTTGTATTTTATAAATACGTATTTCGACTACAAAGTAGTCATCATGACATATTAAATATGCCATTTTTGGGCTTTTTTCGATCTTAAATTAGATATAGCAAGAAGTGTTTATTTTTACCCTAAATTAACGTTATAGTCCATCTTAAAAGAAGGGGCTTCTATAAAGTAATTGGGCCAAAAATTTGATTCGCCAACATCGGAATCTTTAATATTTAACCTATTCTTGAAAGAATTCCATGAGTGCGGTGGGTGCTCGAGTTTTTCAACCTCAAGCCCCTCTTAGCCCTACTCAAAATAGTGTAAAAGTCTATTTTTTTAATGATAATACCTTGCAAATTCAATCTTGAATATTACATTGAAATTATGTTTATAAACACAAACCAACTGATATTCATCCTCTACATACCTGTCAGATAAATATCCAGATAAAGGATCTAATAATTGCCCCACAAATTGTATACTTGCCGGTAATGTAAGCATCCATAATTTATCCTCACAGTAAATTCCAAACTGGAAAAAAAATTTGTTTACTCATTAAAGATTAGTATGTGGAATTTAAACTATAAATATAACTAGGTCCACCCCTATTTCGAACATATAATCACTTTTAAATATAAAGGCAATAAAAATAGCTACCTAAGTTTTTTCCTCTGATATCATTAAATCTGTCCCTTCTTACGTTGTTATTTTAAAAATCGAAATAATGAAGCTTGGCGATTATCATTATTAACGACTTTTCCAAACTTGTTAATTACTCATTATGAATATCATGAATACCGTGAATACTCGTACTTATAAAAACATAATGAATATTATGAATATCATAGCTAATAAGGTACCTGAGGAACCTGAGAAAATTTCAGTCCTTAATAATTTTTTGAAAAAAATTTCGTTATGCATAGATGCCTTAAGTCGGTATAACCTCAATGAAATAAATTCGAGGCCGCTAGTTACTTCATTTTATGACAATAATTGCGCCCACGAATAAGTTCCACAGTGAATATGCGAGTTTCTTATTAGCCTGCTTGACCTTATTACGATAAAACAGCTGCAAATGGGTTCGTAAAAGCCATTAGCATCCTTGGCTAAGATAGGAAAAGGAGAGCACTGACGTTTGGTGCGTAGTTTTAAATTGAATTAAATCCAAGAAAATGATTTTGTAGTAGAAATGATTCGTAGATATTTGTATGTATATTTTACCAAAAGTTATCTGGAGGCGGTCATTTCTTTGCATAAAATTAATTTTAAAATAACTTCCAGAACATTTTCAGGAATTGAAAAACCAGAATGACTCCATAACGTCGATGAAAATCATGCATAAAACGTGACCATAGCCATATACGTTAACGAAGTTAAATCCAAATTTCTTCTATGACCATATTAAACATGTTTTTAAATAAATAAAAAGCTTTTTTCGATATTGAAAGAGAAATTCTCATTTTTTAAAAGTGATTTACCAAGTTTCTTTTAGAAAAGACAATTCTTTTTGAGAAGTTTTTTACCTGCCCCGAGGGTAATTATTCAAAGAAATATATAATAAAAGTTCTATAAGTTGTTTTTTCTAAATTAAGGACAATTTTAAGGAGACCTTTAGAAGGTAATTTAAGAAAAACTACAAGTTTACAGATAGGTCTTATTAAACTACGGTGGTTTAATAAGGTACAAAAAGAGTTTTAAAAGTTTATTTTTAGACTTTTATAATAAATAAAGTTAAAAATCTTTATAGAAAGCTCAATTTTATCCTTAAAATCCACAAAATATACCATTTATAGTCCATTTAAGTTAGGTGCGTCTTATTTGCATCAATTACCTTAGTAAAATAGCTAATATCGTAAATAAACACTACTATTAGTTCCATTGAGCAATAGACCTCATTCCCGGTGACACCCGATTCTTATAAAAACGCCACGCCCCTTTATAATAATTGGTTTATGAGTCTCCGCATGTGACAATAATAATAATTTTTGAAAATTTCTTATTACAAAGCTTCTGATGGCCTCAAATGGGACTCAAATATTTTAAAAATCGGAAAACGCGTTCGAAAGTTGCAGCGGAACAAACATAGATAGATACATACATACAGGCAAAAAAATCACTTCGTTCAGCCGGTTAATCTTATATTCTGTAATGTTAAAGCTCCAAGGACACTAACAGGAGATTTCATTCCCATTTTGTGTTTATTCTTTGATATCATTACAGTCGCCCCATTTCGAATAAATTATGGCTTTATAAATTCATGTATCTCGATATTAAATTTAAGTACAAACAAATAAAATCATACTTCTCTTGCTATTCCAATGAAATTTGGCCCGTCGAATACATAATTATTACATCGTATTATATTTGTAGTGTTAAAAGAATCAATAGAACATTCGGTTGAATTTTCCACGCTAGTATATTCCGTTGAATTTTCATCTCCAATATACTCATACATATCACATTTTTGTGGTAAATTATTTTTATATGGTACAGCATATTTTAACCATTTGGGTTGATATTCTGAATAATTTCTTGGTAATATATCTTCACAATCTGGCACTAAGCATCTAAAAAAAAAACATTGAATAAAAAATTTAATAAAATATAAGAATGATTTAATAAAAAATTATTTATAAAGAAACCTTAAACGAAAAATAAATCGAATTTAATAAATACCAATATAACTATCCAAATAAATATTCCAGAGGTTATATTTATTTTTGGGTGTCAGGAGAATAAAAAATCAATTGCTTATACATCTAATAATAATATTTATTTAAGAAAGCTTAAAAGTAAATCCAGGAGGAACCATCTTTAACAGAACGTGCCAGTTTTATGGCTTTTGCCGATGACCTGGTACTGCTGACCAGGAAACAGGCTGCACTCAGAGAGTGATTCTCAGATTTGCAGGTTTTCGCAAAGGAAATAGGTTTATCTGTTAATACAGCAAAAACCAAATATATGATTAATTCCAGAAAAAAGGATGCCTACCCAAAAGTGAAAGATCTTGATTGTAATGGCGAGATTTATGACAGAGTCGATAATTTCAAATATCTAGGTGGGCAAATTAATAGTAAAATTAAAATGTATCTTAAAATAAGAGCACAAGTGGCAGCAGGAAATAGTTGTTATTATGCTTTACGAAAGCTGTTAGGATCATTTTTTTTGAACAGAAAATTAACGATACTTGTATATCAAGTCATTATCAGACCTATAGTATTATATGGTTCGGAGACTTGGTCTTTAAGAAAGTGTGAAGAAGATCTGTTGAAAGTTTGCGAAAGATTTTTGTACCAGTATGCGAAGACGGAGGTTGAAGGATCAGATTAAATGTGGAAATCTATCAATGTTATAAAAATCTACATATTGTAACAGAAATAGGTAAAATAAGGCTCCAGTGGCTAGGATATCTTGAAAGAATGGAAGACAATAGATCACCTAAAAGACTAGTTAATGAAAACCCCGGTGAATCTTCACCAAGAGGGAGACCGAGAATCAGGTGGAAGGGCCAGGTTGAAGAGAACTTGAGGAGAATGAAATTTAAAAATAGGAAAAGAAAAGCAACTAATCGAGTAGAATGGAGAAAAATCTTGAGAGAGGGCCCTTCAAGGGCTATAGCACCATTGATGATGATGATGATGATGAATAGCTAAATTTGTGGCGAATCTAAACAGTTTATGAATAAACATAGTTTGTCTTTGACTTTTTCTTTTATCTTTTACTATTTAAAAGTTAGTTTATGGACTCTTTTTTAGGTCTACAATACGCCATCTAAATTTATACTCGCTATATTTTTCGTTTTATGACTTATCTGAATGATGGATAAACGTAAAGAGACTAACTGGGTGATGTTATGAACACCTATATCAAAATTTTATTAGTGTGCACAATATTTCCTAGCGTTTCAAAATTCAGACTAAAACGAATATCTTTGATCAAAAAGTCCTATTCAATACTATAGAAATTGAATAGGACTTTTTTATCAGGGATACTTTTACCTATTCTATATATCTCGAGTATGAAAATGAATAAAACTGCTTATAGGTAACAATAGATGTAATTTGTCGTTATGAAATAATATACATGACGAATTATAAAACAAATTCTTATCGTAATATAAAAATTTTATTATTAATTTTTGTGGCTAAAGTAAGTTAGTCATAAATCAATTGTGTAACTCAGCATTGTGATCAAAATATTCACACAACCTGTATATGTATAGTTAATTGTATATCCATTTTTTGTTTGTTTGCAAATTCTTTGAGGGGCTAGTAGTATTCTGAAAACTAAGTTATCTATACAGCTCGCGCAATCTCTATTTTTCGAGAACAAATAATTCAAAAAATAATTATACAAATTTAATGAAAATCGCCACAACCTAAATATGAAAATATAGGTTACGTAGAAGAGTTTTTTCTCCAAATAAATATTTTTTCAAAAATTTTTTACGATTAAAACTTTTCTACCTTCTTTTTACGTTAAGAAGGTAGATGCCAAATGGGGAAGATGCACAAATTTATTTTATCACTTCAATTGAAGCGTCGTTACTTCACGAACATGAATTTGAAGTTATTTTTTTTAAATCTTAAAAATCTAGCCAAAATATGGATGTTTAAAATCCAAATTAAACAAAGAAGAGATATGCATAAATGACGCTATACATGTTCATCTCCATAGTGATTATATGTATAATAAGTACCATTCTACGATAAGAGGTTCTATCGATGGCCATGGCACTTATATACACTTTCTTTCAAAATTTTTCGATAAATAATGTTAGTGTGCAAAATAACTTGATTGGAAATAAAAATTTTATATATAATACATTAAAATATTCAAAAATTTTGTCGTGCGATTTTTCCATAGAATATAAGCGCTAATCGTAAAATCACCAATAAAACTCTTTTATCAAGAAAGAGATGGAAAACTATCTTTAAGAGCATATAAATTATTCGTTTTTGAATTTTAATTTAATTTTCGAATTTTGTTTGGTATTGAGAGCCTAGTTTCACATTTTGATGGGTAAAATAGCAAAAATTTTTTATTCCATCTTTCATATTGTATCGTATTATAGTTAAGTATATCCTAAGTGCTATAATTTTACAGTATTGTGTATAAAATTAAATCAATTTTTTTTTTTTTAATTATTGGAGCAAAAAAAAACTTTTGAACTCATATAACTATTTTTTCTAAAAATGCTTCGTTTTCGTACTATAAGCGATTTAAGTTCGAAAAACAGTCTCCAAAAACCAAAATTCTATGAGGAATGGAAACCTTTGCCACATATATGTCATAAAAATACAACTCTTAACAAATACTTCAAAAAAAAAATAATAATAATAATAATAAAATTTGCTGTAGGAGCCGGGTAAACTATATTTAAAAATGGCGTGTTTTGGCTTTTTCAATTTTAAATCGGTCAGAGCTCGAAAAATATTAACAATCTTCTAAAAGTTTTAGGACTTTTTTTATTCGTATTTCATCAAAGAATATAAAATAATTCCTGTTTGGAAAAAAAAAAGCCTTACAACTATTCGGTTTAAGCATTATGACCGCGGATTGACACTGGCCATATCATCAGTAGGACAATTTAAAGAGAATCACATAAAAAACTTGAGGTTCAATAGTTTAAGGTATTCATTAGGCTACTAAATACAGTTTTTTAGGCCACCAAATGATGAACCGACCAAGTTTGGCATTGTGGTCAGATCAAAAACTAAATTTGATCGATTAGGTTTTGTTTATTTGCTATATTAAAAAGTAATTTACCAACAAAAACATTTCGTGTCATGACTTTCTGTTTTGAACCTTTCATTACATAAACTAAATGGAATTTGCGATAAAAACTCAATAAACAAAGGAAAATTATAAATAATTGAATGTTTCTTTTACAAAAACAAAGGAGGTGGAACACACACAGGTCATGGAACTCATTAAATAAAGTTATAAACATACTTATTATAAGTTCCAGTAACTTTATTCATGTGAGGTAAATAACACAGTTCTTTTAACAAAACACACACAAAAAAAAAAAACACTTAAAAAAATAAATAAATTTTGTCATTTGGTACATACCTGTAATTAGGATTTAATGAATAAAATAAAAAATTATACTGAGATATGGTCACATTAAATAATATAAACACAATTAACAAAACTCGACTAATTTGAAATTTTCCACAACTGCCCATATTTTCCAAAACTGTATCATATTTAACTTCCTCATTTTCATCACTCATTATTTGCAGCAGCGCGTGTATTCGATAATGGTACAATTAATAGTAATAAATGAATGTTTATGATTTTCCCTTTTTTTTTTTTTTGAATTTTTAATTCGAGGCCAATGTTGTAGCAATAGTTTTATGAATGATACACAAAAAAATTTACATTATGTATCTATTTTGTTTGTGTAGGATTTGATTTCATGTCCTCTGATATGTTCATGTCGTACGGTACGGATACGATCGGTGTGTTATGTTGATCACTATTGAGAGTCTCTCACCTAATATTATAATAACAATAATAAAGTTTTGCATTTTAATGATGTTTGACTGCTTTTTGTGAATTTTTTAAGTTTTGTTTTTAAAAACATAAATAAATATATTTACATTTTTATTTTAATAATATGACTAGTAATCTCACCAGGCTTCGCATGTGCCGGCATCACTGTGCTATTTTTTAGACCTTCATTGAGTCATTTTAAATCAAAAAGTTAAATACAACGCAACCTAATAATTAAAAACAAATATTAGGTTTTTCAACGTAACAAACACAATAATAATTGTAATACCTACTAATCGATATATTAAAAAAAATTGATGAAAAGTTGATTGTTCGCAATTTGCCTTTTCTTCCATCTCATCCAATTTGATTGTTTAATAGCTCAAATGAAAGATCCTGACTCACTGAGTGTTCTTAGGCCAAAAGAACTTTATATGTTCATTAAAACAGGAGATATTTAACTATGAGGGAAGAAAATCCCCAAAAGAGTAGAATGTCCGCAATCTCATCCAATTTGAGTTATCTCAAATGAAAGGATTTGAGTCACTAAGTGTTCTTACACAAAACAAATCCTCTTTCTTTCTTAGAACTGGAGATATTTGGATTCAAATTTATCACAACATTTGGAGAAAGAAGCGTCCCATAAGAAATGGACATTATATAATTTGGTCTAAGAGAACTCACCGACTTCATAACAACATTTGAGCTATTAAGCACTCAAATCAGATGAGTTGGAGATTGTTGGGAACACAATAATTGTGAGTGTCATCACATTATTTTGTGTGTTATGAATGAGTATTAAGTCTGTTTGGAAAATGTCACAGATGTTTAGATTTTAAGATTCAATTTATGCTGCGTAGAAGCACACTGACTAGTTCTGTTTTAAATATTATGGAAAATAAAACACGAAAATAAATATCAGATAAATGTGTTAATTAACAAACCTCGACGTGTGTCTACCGACGTGATTTTTTTGTAGCACAAATATAGGCGTGGAGTCTGAGAGGCGGCATATAATAATGATAATAATACATGGAATTTTTCCTAAGATATTTGTATCAAAATTATGGTTCATATTGCTGATTTGGGTTTTATAAAATTTAAACAAGGTAGAAATACTTATCAATTTTATTAAACTTTAAAATTAAATATCTTTTATTATTTGGCACCTTTTTTTAATTAATAATAAAAAAAAAAGAATAGAAAACTCTGAAATTCTTAAAATTTGGATATATATGCAAGAATAACACTTTGGAAACTTTTGTTGATTTTCAATTCACTATCACTTTTCAATTCAATAATTTGTTGATTTTCAATTCAGCTTGCGTGCTTGTTTTAATTAGCGGCTGAAGGGTAGCCACATTACCAGATATATAAATATCAGCACTTGTATTGTGATCACTGAATTACACAGTATTCCACAATCGAGCTCTTAATCAAAGTCTCGTTATCTGGAAGTGACAGATTTTTAGTTAATTAAGATTCATTAATTCATTAACTCAGATTCATTAATTCTTGAAATTAGCTGTTAGATTTTTGGACTTTACTTTGTGTGTAAAAAAAATTAAAATCTTTTGAATAGCTTGAACGATATATACGATATCGGTATTTAATGGAAAATAGACATTATCGAATATATTTACAAAAAAAGCTATATTTACAAAACGGCTTAATCCATTCAATGGTTATGGAGATATAATGTAAACAAAATACATCTACTACACTTATATCCTGTAAAAGTATCTGTGGCAGTAACATAATAACGATTAACGATTTTCCAGACTATTGGATTATAACAATATGTTATATGTACACTTACACCTCGCATGTAAATATTTAATTTCATCAAAATCAGATGAACAGTTACAAGATTCGGCATTAAAAAGTTACTATTATCATTTTTAACTTCGAATGACCATTTACGATTTAAAACGATATTAATTCCTTCAGGAACTGACAAGATTTAAAATTTACTTCTTAAAATGTAACTAAATAGCCAATCATATTCTAGCTAAAAAATTGAATCATTGGCGTCAATTTCGAAAGATACTTGATCACAAGAAAAATATTTATTGAAGTTTGTAGTTTAAAAATAATTTTTTACTTTTAACTTGATTATTAAAATTTTTTTAAATAATTTCACTTTTTACGCAGTCAGGGTTTTTGATTTTTTAAATTTACTTTTTTCTCTTTTGATTTTGTGTATGCTGTTTGTTCATTTATATGCCGTTCTCTATCTCTCCGCAACTACATAGCGGAACCCCCTATTAAAAAATGAATAATTGCATGTAAATCGTGAATAATGCAACTTTAAACATTACTATTTTTCAATATTTGTAATAAACATGTAATATATACAATTCGTATCGCAGTGTTTGTAACCAAACTCTTCCGAAACGGCTTGACCGATTTTTATGAAAATAATTTTATGTATAATCGATAGGTGTGAGAATAGATCGCAAACAATTTTAGCCGACTGCAAAAAATGAGATTTTGCAGGGTTGTTAACAACACTTAAAAGGGAAAATTAAAATTTTTCCATAAATAAGAACCGCCTTCAAAAAATAAACTAAAAATTAAAAATTAATTTTAAATTTAAACTTCTATAAATAATTTCCTTGTGACCAATTACTTTTCGAAATCGGTGTCAGTCTTATTCTTAGCTAAAAAAATTGATTGGTTGACGTCGACCAAGAAAGGTAATTGGTCACAAGAGACATATTTGTAGAAGTTTTTAATTTAAAATAATTTTTTACTTTTAAGTCCTATTTTGTTTTGAGATATTTTAATTATACCCCAAAGTGATTAGGATGGCTCACCAAAATTTTTATTTATTTTTGGGCCAAATGTTTTAATTTTTTTAATAATTTAGTATAAAAATTCATATAATCCTTAATTTTCAATAATTTTTTTATTAGGATAATTAACTAGATAAGCATTATATTTAGAATTTAAAATTATTTCTCTTAAAATTGGTATATACATTAAAAAATGTTATCCATATTAAAAATTATTTATATGGCAAAACAGTGTTTGCCGGGTCAGCTAGTAACAATATAATTTACTACTAAATAATTAAATTTCATTTACATAATATTATGCTATTGTCCAATGTCCTAATATAAAATATTTATCTAGTGTGTATTAATTGAAGGAAAATATATTTATTTGTTTAATTAAATATGAAATATTTTATAGAAATTTATAAAAAAAAACTAAAAATTATAAGTCATAATATAATCAATTAACACAATAATACAAGGTTTAAAGATCTTTATATGCTCCTGTTTTAGCAGAGATTATTTATCCAATGAATGAATAGATTTTGGAAAAAATGTTGTTGTTAAATTGAAAAAAGTATATTTAGTTGATTTTTGTTTATTATTCTTGCAAAAAAAAATTATTTTAAAAATTCATATTTTGATCCTATAAAAACAATAATAAATGATGAATTGATACAAAAATAAGATACACAAGGTATAAAAAACAAAAATTTCCATTTTCCGATTGTTATGTTGTGTTGAGTTGTTTATAAGAATTAATTTTGTTTTTCCATCTAAAACATTCATTCAAGATTATTATATGATAATTAAACAATGCAATCTGGTTTGTTATTGAGTTTGAATAGCCTTTCGAGTAAATCCTTTAACTTAATCAACCATCCTCACTCTTTATTCAATAAATTAAATAAGTAATTATTAAAAAACACAATCAAATTTTAAAATTAGAATGATGTTCATTATAAAAATATAAACAATTCTTTTTCGAAACATTCATTATAAATTATTTTTACAATTCAGTGTTGTTAATTTTCTTATAAATAATTTATTGGAAATATCGAATGGAATTTTAATTTTTTTTAATCGACTATTTATTGAGTCATTTCATTAATAGTAGTTTTTTTCTTGTGCCAGTAACCTTGAAGTAATGCAGCAAAGGTAAAATAACTAATTAAATGATGCTGACTGCTGTCTTTATAGTTTATTGTTAAATAGTGTAGGATCTTGAGGTACTTAATTATGTAAAAATCCAGCGCTGTATTCTGTTGTTAATGGATTTATGCAAAGAATTGTATAAAAGTTACTGGACAATTTTTTGGTGAATTTATATACGAACTCTTTTTTTTTTGTGCTATAAGTTTTAAAGTTATTTTAATTATTAGTTTTTGTAAAACGACTTTATGATTAAAACTTTTGAAGTCTTGAAATTTTCTCGAAAAATGGTTCGTTTTCGTGCTATAAACATTTTAATTTCGAAAAAGAGTCAATCAAGCCACTAAAAGTTCTGTGAACTGTAGATCTCACTCGGAGGTAAACAAATGGTACATAAATAATACAACAAATTTAGAAGATATCTGATATAATCCAATACATGATCATAGGCAAATTAAATGAATATTATGTGAATAAATTAAATATTATATGTAATAAATAAAAATAGAAAAAGTGATTTGTCCTAAAGGGGAAAATGCAAATTGAGTGTGATCAATATTTCTACCAGATTTCGTTCAAATCGAACAAAACATTCGAAAGTTACAGCGGTACAAATATAAATAGATACAAACGAAATTCAAAATCATCCTGCTATACTATAGACCTCACTTCGTCCGGTCAATAAAAAAAATTTAGAAAACGGTTGACCCTAAAGGCCAATTTTTCTTAGTTTTTTTGAGATTTCTCAAAGTCTACCAGTTCGAATCGATCCAAATTGTATTCAAATGAAGTCGTTTGAGCCGTTCAAAAGTTATAAGCGGTTCACATACTTTCACACACACACACACACACACACACATACACACACATACATACATAGTGACAACCTCGCAAGGGTAGTCAGAGAAGCTTCCTGTAACCTCAAAACGTCAAGATCTGATGAAAACTCAATTTTTTCAAAACGGGGTAAAACCAATAACTTCCTTGAAAATCTTCGATTTTCTTAGCGGGAAGTTAAAAAACTTTTTGAGGAAAAAACCTTAATAGCATGAAAATATAAATTTTTTACATGTATTTTGAAAAAAAATTGAAAAACCTTCAATAGAAGCTGAGTTCACAATATTAATAAATAGAGTGTTTTTAATTTTAAAAAAATCTTAAATTGCCTATATCTTTTCGAGAGAAAATTTCAAGTGTTCAAAACCTTATTTTATATAAGACAATCCACCTTATATAAAGCAATCATTGAAATCACTCCAAACCTTTTAGTCCATCGAAAAAGGCCCAGGAGATTTTCCAAGAAGTGATACCGTGCTCGATTTTTGCTTACTCAAATATACCCAATCCAACTTTATATGTTTATGTTCACAATAAACAGTTTTTCAAACATATCTTTGAATTTAATAATATCTACAGAATGTAACAAAAATGTAACATTCGATAACCTTTATTACCTCATTGAGTTTCAAAAATAACTGAAGTAGCCATAAAATGCAAAATTTAATTTCAAGAAGTTAATGCTAAAAAATTTTGATTTCATAATTTTTCTCTATTGTTGAAAATATGGTTTATAAAAATTATTAAAAATCATATTTAGTTATTTTTCAGTGTAGAAATGAAATAAAGGGAGAACATGCTTTAAACGAAGGTATTATATTGTCAAGAAATATTGTGTTAATAATATTTCTATAAATATAAAGACGTTGTAAGTGTAACATAGCTGTTTGTGGCATAAAGCAATGTCCTTCTAACAAGCTTAATACTTAAATTACATGTAAGGTGCATTGTATACCTTTCGATTTTCGCGTCCAAATCAGTCACAAAATACTTACCCAAATGTTTTGAAATTTGGCAATGACAATATTGACATTAAAACGGAAAGCTTGTCGAAGAGTATTCTCGAAATAACTTTCAAAGATATAAATCAAAATTCAAAAATATTAAAAAATGTTTTTTCGCGAAGCTACCCTCTTCGATAAGCCACCCGTTTTCAGGACATTATTGTGCATAATAAATTGCAAAACATTCGGATAAGTATTTTTTGAGAATTAAGGGCGAGCATATTGAAATATTTTAACATAATGGAGGGTGCTTCAGTATTATGTTTAATCCCCCTTAAAGACAAATGTAGAATAACCGAAATATTCAAAACAAATTTTACTCTTCATATTATTCCAATAGAATATTTAAAATTGTACCCATACATTTGGGACATCCAGTCTATCGATTTCATTACTCAATTGCTTAAAAAGAAAGTGTTTTTTGGGTATAATTTAGCATGTATGTGCTAAAAACAACTATTTTCGAAGTAAAACCATTCGCAAAAACATAATTTTTATGTTATTCGCAGATATCACAATTGCTTTTTTGCTTATTATTATTTTTATTGAGATAATTTTGACTACGTTAATGAGAGCTAAAATTGAATATGTACAGGGTGTTCAGAAACTAAGTGAACAGAGTTGTTTCTATAGCTCAAATTTTCGATTTTTTTTCGGTGCCTCGGCATTCACTGTTTTGATTGGTGCCTCGTTTTTGAAAAACGTGTACAATCAATTATCTTTACAAAAATGAATCTTTAATTGAGCGGGTTACTGGTGGTTCCAACAGAGGCGGTTCTTAAGTTTTCAGTTATAATTTCAAGGAAGACATTACATTCTGGCAATTTAAATAGAAAATTTAATTAGCTTTACATCGGTATAATTTGATTTATTGTAGTTTGAATAAAACGAAAGTTCAAAGGTCTTTTAGTATAAAAAATAACGATGGCTGTAACATTTGAAGCGAGACACACTGTTTTTACAAAATAATTGATAAACAAATTCTCAAACAATAACAAGTTAATATGAGTTTTAAGTAGAGCATTAACATTAAACGGAAACCTTCAAATCAATTAGTACAATCTGTTAAATTTTTATGACCATTGATAAGAAGGTATATTTTGATAATCATAGTAGATGAATTTCAGCTATTTATTAAGTTATTTAAACACACCAAGTTGTAATATTTTTCATTGGATAAGAGCCATCCAGGGGCGTAGGAGCCGTATGGGCAGGGTGGGCAGCTGCCCACCCAGGAATTTCATGCCCCTGCCATGCCCCTTTGTTGAAGAGATTAAAAATTTTATTGCTCTATTACAATTTCGTATAGGATAATTTTAAGGGCAAAACAATAGTTTTTCACGAAAAATTGACCTTTCTAGTCTAAGAGATCCTAACCGTACCTGCGTCTGCCGCGACTTCTGAACGATCTTTTAGCACTTTGAGAAGATTGAAAACTTTTTTAAGGAATTCGATGTCCCAAAAGCGCCTCACACACCTTTTTCTATTACATGTACATAAAGAACTTACAGCTGCTTTAGATTTAAATATTATAATGAAAGAATTTGTGGCACGGTCAGAAAAACGCAAATCTGTGTTTGGCAAAATCTAGGTTTAAGGTTGAGAAAAGTTGAAGTATAATTTAAGACTTTTGTATTGACTTTTTAATTTTAGCAAGCACTTGTAAAGCGAAAAAGTTTGTAAAAACTAAAAATGTAATTAGATACAAATAAGAGATACATGTAAATAAAATTGAAGAAAATAAAAAGAAAAATTTTGCAAAAATTATTTACAACTAACAAAAACTGTCTGGTATAATATTAATTAACAATCACAAACATCTTTCATACAAAATTATTATCATCGAAAATTTAGGGGGGGGGGGTAAAAATTTCGAACCTGCCCACCCAGCAAAAATTTCGTTCCGACGCCCCTGGAGCCATCCTTAGGTGCCAACGTGGTATAGCATTATGTGACAAGGGGTGGAAGGAGTCATGAGTTTCGTTACCTCATATGTCACAATCTAAAATATTAAAGCACGAAAATTTAAACGACACGAAAAATTTGAAAATATTACAAATACTATCCAAATAATTAGAACGTTCAAGCCGTTTTGTTTATGAATCAATCGCCGGTGAGACCTGAAAGACAATCGGTGGCGCAATGACTTCTATATTCAATAATCATACATTAATTTCTTTAATCTTATTGGCTAATTTGAATAATTTTTATGCAATACTTTAAACTATATTCAATTTTAGTAAATTACGACTTTTCTCAAAACTCACTTTTCAAAATGTGCCTTCCTGAACTTGAATAAAAATTAAAAGTAATTCTTTGCACAAATCACCTTCTTCGAACTATAATAAGGTTAATTAATATTGAATCAGCAGAAATAAATTCTTGTTTCTTACACTTTTTTCGATAAAATGTTAATTTTTCGAGTTTTTCATGAAAAATTATTCAAAACATGCATTTTTTTACATTAAAGTGACAATTTAATTAGGGATAACTCAAAATATATTGACTTTTCGAAAAAAATTAAAAGAACATTTTTTTAAATTTAAATCTGTTGATTTAACGGTTATTTTTAATGTCAACAACTTGCACAATCTAGATGGGGTGACATATAACCTCCCTAGGGAGCCTTTAAAATATATGGGCAAACATTATAGTACAGTCGAACCTCGATAACTCAAACCTCGGTAACTTAAAAACCTCTATAACTTCAAAAAATAATATGTTCCCTTCCCATCAGAGCCCAAAATCTCTATAACTTAAAATACGCAACCTCTATAACTTAAATAAGTAATCTCGGTATTGGCCCTCAGTAATAGGAACAAGTTTACATACATACCTACCTCTATATTAACCTATCCCTAAATAGACCCTTGATAACTTGAAACCTCTATAACTTAAAATATTTTGTGTTTCTTGGACTCTAATTTATCGAGGTTCTATTGTATTTAATTTATAAAACCATAATTCAGAAGATTTCATACCAATACATTTACTGTAGTAGAATACCTACCGTTTCATATTTGGAACTGTACTAAATCTTGACATGAAAACGGTGGTTTTATATTTATATTTAGAAATACTTTTTCTAAAAACAAACTCCTGGACAAGTTCTTCGTTTTCATGTAAAGATTTGGCATTCTAGATTGCATAACATTTGTATAATTATTTTTTGTTACTTATACTCGAAAATTAAAAGAAATAAAATTACGCATTGTATTTATTGTAGATGGCTCATTTTTGTTTCAAAGACTAATCTACAGAAATAGAAACTAACTATAGGTAATGTGCTAGTGACTGTGCGCAATCACTCTTACCACACTGAGCTCGCCCACCTATAGTATATATAGTGTTATTTACTACGTTACACATGTGAGGGAAACCTGCAAAACAATTTCGATGTTTCACATCTGCCAGGCGTTCCATGACGGTTCACAATTTTTTCTAAATATAAAATAAAATTTTAATTTTTACTATAGAAATGTTTTCGGGAAATACTCTTTACAACAGCAAGCCCTCAGTTTTCATGCCAATATTCTGCAAGTTTCTCGAAGTTTCTCCCTTTTTATTTAGTTTTAAAATGTTGAAAGGGCTGAGATACACCAATAGATTGAAGAAATGTTTTTAAGGGAAACTGTATAAATTATACAGACATTCCAATCATTTGGAAATATTTTTACTTCCTTCAATTTGTTCAATAAATTTACAAAAATAATCTCAGAGATTCATTATTATTCAAAAACTCCAACTTTAAGAATTCGTTTACAATATATACCATCTGATCCACCTGCTTTCTTTGATTTTAAATTACCTAATGCCATGCGAGCCTTTGAAATATCTACCTTCATCACAAATGCCTCATATTTTAAAAAAAGTAGAAACATATTTTTAAAAAAATTTTTAGAGAAAATTTAGTAAAAAATTTATCGTTTTAGTTCGTTGAATGGATATTGCTATAGTGGTATCGATACGAAGCATAGATACGTGACTCTTTATCGATATTTTATATCGATACTTAGAGAAAAAATATCGATACTTCTGTGTATCAATTTATTATCAAACATCCCTATATATGAAGCGCCTTAGACAAAACAGTCCTGTCAGAAAAAGATAACAGTCGACGTTAATAGACAAGCAATAAAATAAGAAAAAAATAAAATGGAAGATTGGAAAATTAAAAAAGAAACGTTAGAAGACTGTAATAGCGAGGAAGATAATATGATAAATGAAGAAATTAAAGTTGAAAAAGAATTACATGTAGAATTATTTATTAAAGATGAAATATTTGATGAAAATGTTATAATGGAAGATTCGAAAGAAATTTTAAAAGATTGTAGCAGTGGTGAAATGGTTGAAATACGAGAAAACAAGAGTAATATGAATATTGGAAATATTCATGAAAATCTAATTGATTCATACAATTTAGAAAAAATTAAAATTGAAAATTGGAAAATTAAAAAAGAAACTTTAGAAGATTGTAAAAGCGAGGAAGATAAGAGCAATATGAAAAATGAAGAAATTAAAGTTGAACAAGAATTTAACACAGAATTAATTATTAAAGATAAAATATTTGATGAAAGTGTTTTTACACCACAGAAGATTCACAGTGAATATAAACCATTTGTTTGTGATATTTGTTACAAAATAATTAAATATAAAAAAGATTTAGTAAGACATAAACGAATACATAATGGAGAAAAACCATATTCATGTGATGTTTGTGGTAAAACATTTACTGAAAAAAGCAAATTAGTTGGCCATAAACGAATTCATTGCGGAGAAAAGCCATTTTCATGTGATATATGTAATAAAACATTTAGCGATAAAAGTAATTTGGTTCAACATCAACGAATTCATAGCGGAGAAAAACCATTTTCATGTGATATTTGTAATAAAACATTTACTCAACAAAGTGGTTTAATTCTACATAAACGATTTCATAGTGAAGAAAAACCATTTTCATGTGATATTTGTTCTAAAACATTTACTCTGAAAAGTACTTTAGTTGGCCATAAACGAATTCATAGCGGAGAAAAACCATTTGCATGTGATATTTGTAATAAAACATTTACTCAGAAATGTTATTTAGTTTCACATAAACAAATTCATAATGGAGAAAAACCATTTTTATGTGATATTTGTGATAAAACATTTACTCGACACAGTGGTTTAGTTCTACATAAACGATTTCATAGTGGAGAAAAACCATTTTCATGTGATTTTTGTAATAAGACATTTAGTGATAAAAGTAATTTAGTTCAACATCAACGAATTCATAGCGGAGAAAAACCATTTGCATGTAATATTTGTAAAAATACATTTAATAGAAAACTTAGTTTACTTCGACATAAACAAATTCATAACTAAATGTTAAAATAATGATTTGTAATTCAATAGTTAGAAAAGAAATTAAAATATTTTTATTAAAAAATGATTACAAACTTCAATTTTAATACGTTAAGTTATTTAATTATTATTTGGATATCAAAAAAACTATTCAATTCAATTAAATATTCAAGTTTATCTTATAGTAACTTCTTTGAGTTCTGAAATTTACTCGCTCGAGTTCTCAAGGAGGCCATGTTGTAGGTCTTTGATCATCATTCATCATATTTTCTGATCAGGAATTCAGATCAAGAAATTTTATCACATGCGTATACATATGATGCTGTCTGAAGTAGTATCAAAATTTTTTATCAGAATATTTTTAGCAGGCCATTTATTAGTAAAAAAAGTAATTAATAAATTTAAAATATTTGAAAGTTTATTGATCTGTTGTGGTTCGTTGTACGTACCCGATAATATTTGATGATATGCGCTTACTTAAAATTTTTTTTATCTGAAATATGATCAGATTTTCTTATAGAACTATTCGATGGCCTTCTCTGATTAGAGAATCTTATGGTGTGCGCTGGCCCTTACACTCAGCTTTCTATTATTCATAGACTACAAAAAATGCGATAAATTATTGTAATATAATACACCCATCATACAGTATCATGAAACACACCATCTATTAAAAGTTAATGTCTATGGCATTTAATTGACGTGTTATTATAAATATTTCTTATTTTTACTGGTAATTTGAGCCTTTCTTAATATGGATGTTCATTTAAATTTTTTGTCAATTTAATTTTTTTCACATGGCCTTGATAGAACTTGGACTTAATTTAATAATTTTATGTTCATTATTAGTATTAAAATAGGCTCCGTTTTTTTTAATAATAGAAAAAAGAAAATAAAGCAATCTATTTTTGTAAAATTTTATGCTTTACAATTTTTATTTGAAACCTATTTTTTCTAATCCTTACTCTTTGAACCCAACTCAAGTCTCATGGTTCCCGCACAAATTATGATTCATCACTCAAAAAAATTACAGCTTTATTGAAAGACAGTTACTCAAATTGCCCACGGGCTCTTAGGTTGACTATGAATTGATTAATATAAACGCATCTATTATTAAGATCATAGTTAATTAAAAAAAATGAATAAAATAAAATAATTTTAATTACTGTACTTATTTCAAGAGATATCATCTAATTAAGGGACTTACAAATTCACTGCTGGTCATTTTCCCCGGAAATAATATAATATACAATAAAATTCAATACTGCAATATTCAATCTTTGAACCCATAATTTAAAAAAATGTACATTGCGAAGATCCAATAGATGGAAATTGAGTTATTTGTAAGTCAAAAAACACAAAATGTAATAAATTGATGAGCTGAAATTTTGATCGCGTACTGTAGACCTTGCAAGTTTAAATTCGTGAATCAGAAAACCGGTCAATTGGATCCACTGGATCTGTAACGCAACTTTAAAACCATAAGAGATAGAAGAAAAATTTAGAACAAAAAATTTTGGTTAAAAAGAATAAATATTTTTGTTCGTAAACTAATTAGATTTGCCACAATTTCAGTTCAAATTTATGTAGTAAGCACATATAATAATATCTGATATCTACACTGTTATTCTAACAAATAACAAATTCTTACAAATGTATGGACTGCTTACTTTGTGTATTTAATGAATGCTGAAGAATAATAGTCCAGTCATTGACAATCAATCATAAGTCGAGTTTTTATATAATTTACACTGTTAGGTTGTTATCTTTACGTAATAATTAGGTAATTATTTAATATATATATATATATATATTAATATAAATGTATATATATATATATATATATATATATATATATATATATATATATATATATATATATATATATATATATATATATATATATATATATATATATATATATATATATATATTAATATAAATGTATATTAAATACTAAAAAATTCAGAAATTATTATTATATTTAAATAGTTCTTGAAATTTTTGGAATCTGGAGTTTTGGTATTCCAAAATCTTACCGTTCTTTAAACAGTCCGAAACCTAGTAATAATCAAGCACTGCCCAAATCTGCAAAATTAAGCATTGCGTGTTTTATATATAGTTAAATATTAATACTACAACATTAATGTAATTTAAATAATTTACACTATTTGTCTTTGATTTTGTGCATAAATTTTATTATGAATTTACAACGTACAATTTTATATCATATATGAAATAGTTACTTATAAATAATCATATATAAAATTTTTAAAAAATTATCGCTGCGGACAGGATTCGAACCTGTGCGGGTAGAACCCAATGGATTTCAAGTCCATCTCCTTAACCACTCGGACACCGCAGCTGATAATCATATACAATTAATGATTAACGTAGCTTTTTGCATTTTATTAAGAATTAAAATGAAAAATTAATTACATTAAAAGAGAGGAAAATTCAATATAATTCAAAAAAAATGCATTTTGTTAGAATTCTTTTAAAAACTTATAACCATCTTTGTTATATGAAGTACAATTCAAATCCATAATAATACCTATTAGTATCATAAATGCTAAAGTAATTATATTATGCCTGTTTCCTTTTCACACCTAAATCTTGGTATTTTGCCATAGAACCACTAAATCAAGTTTGATGAATTTTGGTATAGATATCTCGAAGAACATATTCATCCCGACACCAAAGATTTCCTACTCCTAATTCTTTGTAGTTTCTGTAAGTGGAGAGGGTTATATTTCAGTATATGTTTATTTGTGGTTGGGGTAAGCCTTCGACAGAGAGCTTTTTTGGCATAGATAGCCATATAAGATGATAAGATGTTTTGATTAGAAAATCTGATGTATCTCTAACCATGTATTTTCGATGTAACTCTAACCATGTATCGATCAAAAAAATAAATTTCCTCTAAATTTGATAAAAAAGGTCATTATTTTTTTTCTGTTTATCAAGGACAATTATTTATTAAATATTGCTAAAATCAACATTAAATAACAATAACAATAAAATTACGCAAAAAAATTTATTTATTTTGATAAAAAAGTAATATTTTTAAATAATTAATGTGGTAATCACCAGAAAGCTTAAACAAAACTCTAAATAACCTTAAAATTTTAATATAAATTTTTAAAAAAAGTTCATTCAGAATGGGCCCCGTTTTGTTATACAGCTTGTTAGAGCCATATTTCTGACATTCACTTTGCTATGACCAATACATCCAAACGACTATCTTGCCCAAATAACGTTATACACGCATTTTCTACAAGATAATGCACTTGGAGCAAACAAAGTTACTTTGCGATACTTTCTATCCAGGATCCGGGGACCTTCCACAGGGTGTAGAGCAGTCATATAGACTGGTATGTAACCCTGATAGTCAGACTTGAATGAACTTAATATAACCTAGGAGATTATTTCAAACTATATATAGTGAATACATAGCAACATGTCATTAGTGAGAATAGTAATATTTTAAAATATTTTATAATAAAAACAACTTTTAAATACATTTTTATAAACATAAATTTGAGTTAAATTGTGTTAAATTTTATTATGGATATTTTAAAAGCCATCACAGTTATCAATTTAAATACATAATATGATAAAAAATGATTTAAAATCTCAATTTTATGTAAAAATTATAAATAAGCGCCGATTTATAAATTACATTTTTTTTTAAATTTACTAAGTGAAAATAACAGCTATGTACAAACAAAACAAGTTTTGCATGAAATTTTTTCGTATAACTAATAGTTTTTATACAATTTAAACCTTATATTCTAATCAACTATGTATTAGCCGCCGTCTATTTGTGGTCTAAAAACTAAAAAAGTAGTCGATTTTTTTTATAATTTAGGTAGCTATAAAAAACTTTCATTTGCGCATCCATGCAGCGTGGCACGAATTTTAAAAAAACTATTTCTAAATGGTGAAAGATAAAGATATAGAAAAATAGTAAATGCAAAAAAATTTTATTTTATTGATACAACTATTGTATGAATCATTTTTTTGTAAATAGTTTGGATACAATCATTTCGTAAAAACGTGATGAATCCAAAAAATTTCGGATTTTCTCCAAACCGGTGAGTAAAGAAGAACATTCTACGTGAATTTGTTTGTTGTATTTAAGGTAGGGAATTGGTCTTTTCGAAAAAAAATTATCAATTTTCTTAATGAATTTTAAAACTTTAAATAAACAACAAAAATTTTTTAATTAACACTTTAAAAGTGATAAAATTATTCTTTGGATGAAATTTAAAAAACTAAACACGCGCCATGATGTAATTTCGTATAAATATATTATGTTTTGAAAATATTAACATCATGGGTGAGCATCCTTATATAGGCTATGTTTCCAAAGATGATGGTATTATTGGAAAAAATGATGGAAGTGGTTTAAACTTTCACCCCCCAACTTTTTATATATGCAAGGAAAGTGTGGTTTTTCCGATCGGTGTAAAAATGATGGGAGGAAATCAGAATAAAATAAAAATATTTTTAATTTTACCCCCTTTTGAAGAAAAGCTCCAAACTTACCAAATTTTTATTTGAATGAAAAGAAGAAAATAAACTTTATATAAAAGCTTATTGTGTAATTGACTTTTGTATTTAAAAAAGAATATTAACTTTTACTTCATACTAGCTGGCCCGGCAAACGTCGTTTTGCCACATATTTCTAATTAACTTCAACATTTTCTAAGTATAATAACATATTCTTATCATTTTTCTTCTATTTCTTAATACTGAAAGCTAAGGCAAATTAGAATAAATAATGATATTAATATATATTTTAAAGCATACCAGGACACGTTGCGGGGACAATTGATATTACATCGATTGCATGCAAAATTTGAAGCAGATTTGACGAAGGAATTCCGTTGTCCCATACAAACTTTCCCTCTGCTTTTCATCCATCCCATTAGGGGCAGAATTCCAGAAAACCTTTTCTTATGGGATGCCCGATATTTGAAGTGTAACCCACTATTTGGTGTGGGATACCCGTGACACGAAATATTTATATATATATACACTCGTGTTTGATGTGGGACACCCGGTACTCGTGCACCCACAATTCCTGTATATTGTGCTGTGGTTCTCATATACTTGATGAAAAATAGTAAAAGGAAGTCCAGAACCACTAATATAGAAAAGAAGATATAAATGAATTCTATTTTGAATAGCTGACCCGGTTAAACATTGTTTTGTTATATAAATTATTTCTAATCAACATCAATATCTCTTAATATAATAACATATTCTCAACTGTCTATTATAACTAAATAATGAAGCTGCGGCAAATCAGAATAAATTATGATATTAATTTATGTTTTGAAGCATACCCACCCTGTTTACGCGTTGCTGTGTTATTTTTCACATTTTAATAAATGATATTACATCGTTTACATGCGGATGCAATTCTACCCTTAGGGGAAGAATTTCAAATCCTTTCTTATCGGATTCCCGGTATTTAGTGTGCACTCGGTACATTATATGCACCCGGTATTTACCTGGTATTTGCTGGAGTACACCCGGGACCGCGTTCACTCGATAATTTTTGCTATGGTACACATACACTTTATAAAAGGTATATGGACCTCCTGAACCAAGAATGATTCCGGTAATACTTGAACAATGCGATATGCACACTTTATATAGTTGACATTTCGTCATACTGCTAGTGAGAAGAGATAAAGAAGTTTTATTTTGAATTTCAAAATTAGATTTTGGTTTCTATGGAAATGATGATTTGTAACATGTGAGAAAAAAAAAGGCAAAATATGTTTCACAGCTAGAAACATTTTGTATTCGAAAATTAAATTGTCGTTTACAGTATTTTCCTTTACTTATTATTTATGTTTCTCACCGTTTAAACCTTCCCTGAACTTTCACGAATATTTCAAGATCAAAATTAGCCAAATCGGTCAAGCCATTCTCGAGTTTTAGTTGACGAACAGCAATTGACTTTTATATATATAGATAGATGAATTGTGTAATGTAATAAATTAATAGGTTTCATTTAATTTAAAAATTATTTCCTTCTTGTTAGAGAATTTAAATAAAATCTTATTTAAAAAAATAACCGATATAGACCCCTTTCAAAAATTAGCGAAAATAGTTTTAAAAATATTTTTTATTAATTTTTAAAAAATATAATTATTTGTTACAAAATAATACAAATTTTATTAATTATTTATTATTAACATGAAACAAACAAACAAAAAATTCATTCTATCAAAAAGTTTCGTAAAAAACTACATAAGAGATTCTTAATAATTTAAAAAAAATATATATGAATCTGAAACTTTAGATAGAACCATCATTAAATATCACAATTTACTTCTTATTTTTATACGTTCGAAACAGAAATTATTAAGAAATTTTATTGTCGTTAAAAACGTTTTTTTTTTTTTTAGAATGCAAATATATTAGTATGGCAAGTTGCAGATATCGATCCTTATTTCACCATTAATCGATCCACTGATTTGACTTCCAACACACAATCGTGTACTTAAAGTTAATTGCCAGTTCTTACATGATTTCCAACATCGAATAATGTATCATCGTCTTCGTCTTCTGCAAGAGGTAATGGAAGCATTTCTAAATCACCACGTTTTGCTTTAACACCATACTTTCTGACAGTTGTGTCAGGAGTTGGTGGTTGATTTACTCTGAAACAACAAATTTTGTTAATTTAAATCCATTTATAAATTGTTCCAAATGTTTTGCACAAAACATGCATTTCCAGTAAAAATTCCACACCGAAAACATTACTTCTTTTTACTATTGTATGGTAAAAGAAACTAAAAATGTAATCCTCCAAAACATCTCATCTAAAAAGTTAAAAAATAATTTTAAATTAAATACTTTTATACTTTTCATTGTAAACAAATGCTTTTCGAAGTCAATGTGATACCAATTTTCTTTGATAAAAATTTATTCGTTGGCGTCGACTTCGATTGGTCACAGCGAAAATCATTTATAATGTTTAATTTAAAATTATTATTTTTCAATAATTTTAGTTTTTATACTTTCATTCAAGAATAACTTGCAATTAACAAATAGTACATCTAGAAGTTTTTGAAAATTCTTAAATGTCAAGAAGTTTCAGTTTTGTCAACAATTACGTATAATAAATGATATATAATAAAAAGGGGCTCAATATTTACACAAATACAGTCAAATCTGAGTAAATGAGAACTGGCTAAGCGAGAAAACTATTTAAGTGAAAGTAATTACCTGATCCGTTATTTTTAACCCCTAAAACATCTATATCTGTATGTTTGTATAATAAATAAAAGTCTTTATAAGAGATTCGTGAACCCTCAGATATATACGTCATACGTACTTTTTTTTATTCACTGCATATTAGCTGTATCATTTATTTAACCTCTATAAGTGATAATGGCCATTTTTGTACCTTTATAAGCTAGAAACTCGGACTGGTAAAAAACTCTATAAGGGAAAAAAAGATTGCGTTCCCTTGAACTCCATTTCGTATCCAGGTATGACTGTATACGAAATTTTTTTCAACAATTACCTGCCTACTATGGGATTCAAATTAGAACCAATTTTTTTATCGTAAAACACAATTAGAATCTCTTTTATACGGAGGATCCAGAATTAATATTAGAATAAACACTTATAAATTCTTACCGAATAGTTTTAATACCCATATAAATCAGAACAACAATTCCAAAACCCATAAACACATAAAATCCCCGTATAAATGTATCCGTAGTCAATGAAATATTAGCTTGTTGCATTTGCTCGATCCCAATTTCCGCAACTCCAGTAGTCGGTGGTTTTTTTTGCAACGAAGGTTGCTGAGTTGAATTATTCGCAGGAATAACATTATTTACATGATTACTATTATTTACAGTGGAAATATTTATGGGCACTTTTGTTAGTAGTTCAGCGGGGATTGGCTTCTTTTCTTGATTTATTTTATTAACTTTCGTAACATTACTTAAACTACTATTATTAATATTTACAATTTGTGAATTACCCGATGTTTGAGTTTCTAACCTAACTTGTTGCAAACACGTATAAATTATTAATATTATAAATATATTCGACATAATTTTATTTTAAGTAAATGAAATTTACAAAAAAATATGTTAAAAAATATCACTTTTATTTAAAAAATAAACAAATTTATTTACTATTCTTGAATACTCATTTATTTACATTTTTTTGTACATATTTCTTATGGTTTGAATACATAATATAGACATTTGAAAATTTGAATACGTATCTTTGTATTTTAATAATATTAAAATCATTGGATTATTTTCGATTTAATATAAACATTTCAATATTTAATTGTTTATAATATTTAAATTATCTCCTAAATTGTTTTAAAATATTTGATTAATCATATATTTATTAGCCCCGCTTAATAATTTTATAATAAAATTTTTTGTTTTGATATTTCATAATATAATTTAAGTCACAAGTATTTTGTATATTTTTTTTATAATATGGAAAAAAAAATACCGTAGATAAATTTTCTATAAATAAATTTAAAATAATTGAAAATGGCGCCATTTTACAAATTAAATTTTTGTAAAATTTATCGAAACCTTGAAAGATTTTATAGTTATTTATTGCTGTAAATTTTCAAAATTTTTTGTGAATATTCACACGTCTTCTATTCACATGTATATTGCGTTAACTATAAACAAATAATGAGAAAGTAGTCAGCGCTTAACATAATCCAGAATCCAAACTTTCATTGGTGTGGTAAATACCCTTTTTTCAGTATTTAACACATGAACTGAGAAGTCCCGGGCATAACAAAGAAAACACAGTTTTTTTTGGTTCAAAATTAGCTTTATTAACCAACGTAATCTCCAACAACGCAATCATTCCAGCGCCGCTGTAACATTTCAATACCACTTTTGTAGAACGATATATCTTTTGCCTCAAAATAGGCCTCAGTTTCAGCGATAACCTCTTCTTCATTCGTGCAAAATTTCTTACCGGCGAGCATTTTTTTCAGGTCTGCGAATAGCCAGTAGTCGCTGGGAGCCAAATCTGGCGAAATTCCGGTTTGTTACGTTTAAACATGGCCAAACACTGCTCAGAATCATCAACACGTTCTCGTTTTTTGGTCAACAGTGAGCAAACGCGGCACCCACTTTGAACAGAGCTTTCTCATAGTCAAATGCTCATGCAATATAAAGCCAACACGTTCTTTTGATATTTTTACGATGTCAGCTAACTCACGCAACTTCACTTTTCGATCATTCAAAACGATTTTGTGGATTTTTTTTATGTTTTCTGGTGTTACCGCCTCATTTGGACGTCAACTGCGTTCTGCATCATCGGTGTCTCTACGACCACGTTTGAAGTCAGCAAACCAACGTTTTATTGTTGTTTCTGATAGAGTGGAGTCCCCATAACACTTTTCAAGCCATTGCTTCGCTTGAACGGTATTCTTTCCCATCAAGAAGCAGTGTAAAATTAAAACACGAAATTGTTTTTGATCCATTGTTTTGAAAGTAACAAAAGTAGCGTCACTCTTAGCACAAGAACTCACAAACTAATTAATAGAATATCTTGAAATTTTAACAGCTGTCTTTTGAAGGTTAGTATTAACTGGAAAAAAGGTGACTGCAATAAAACTAGAACCATCTATGTGTTATGTAAGGGGCTTTTCAGTCCATGTATTATATAGCCTATGCTTTTTTCGATTTGAAGCAATTTATTTTATATCATATACACGCGGACGAGTAGTAGTTTTGTGAAAGGGGGGGGGGATCCCAAATCGATGAAAAATGTATGATTGTAAGCATTTCAAGCCAACGATAAGTTTAAGTATTCGTTTGTTTAAATAGATACTCGACAACTGATTTAAATGGGGCAACTTGAATCTTTCATGCATATTTAAAATTGTAGTTATGATTTATTTTATAATTTATTCGGTTTAAAATCAATGTTTTATTTAAATAAAGAAAATTAAATTCGGTAAACAACTTAACACACAATAAAAATCGTGTATTTTATAATTTTAAATAGATATGAAAGAAAGTTTCAGGTATCACACATTTTCTATTCCAGAATATATCGAATATAACATCGTCAGACTAAACACAATTATGATTTTAGGTGAGGTAGGGGAAAAACGTTTAAAAAATGAAATATAATAGTGATATTTTCTTGTTACAACAAGCACGAAAAAATAGTGGCAGAAATAATGACATTCATTAACCCCAACTCTTCTTTGCTATCTCAAAAATCGTCACTGGACCGTACATACCTGATGTGAAAGAAATGCTCTGAATCTGATCTAAAGCTTCACACGGCAGAAAGTAAGCAATCTTGGATTTATATGACGCGCTATAGGTATGTATATCCTAAACTATAACGATTTGTTAAAAATTAAAAAACATTAGTTTCATAAATTTTTACACCCGAAATATATAGGATGTTCAGGAGGAATTGTAAATATTTTAGATGTACAAATTTAAAAAAAAAGTTCATATACATTTATATACAGTATATCCATAGAATCACTTTCCATAGGGAAAAAGGGGAAAACAATGTTAAAATACACCTATAAAGAATGTAACATATACATACAAAACAATTTACATTGATAACCAAGACTATAATAATTAATTCAACATAAAGTATTACATTATTATTTTTAAAAGATTTAATAATGAGGATCACAATCTGTGTATATTTAATACTATTATTATACGCGTATATAATGTGTGCAAATAAAACTTTTTGTTGAGTGAATTATTATATATCAATGTAAATTTTTGTATGCATGTATGTCTTATATTCTCTATAGGTGTATTTTAAAGTGATTTGGCAAACAATGTGTAAATGAATATGTGAAAAATTGTAGATGCCCTAGCTCCATCATATTTTATAACATATAACCTTTTTTACGTAAAATTTTGTGCTCTAACATTTGAAACTTTTTTGTTTAACTTCCTTTTTTAATTCTTACCACTTTCAAATATAAAGGTTGCAGGAATCATTTTTACTAGAAGATGGTTTCCGTACTAATGACATACATGCTATCTTGAATCATCACTGGAAAATTTGCATTCTGTTTAAGTATATAGCCAACCGTGCGAAACCCAGAGGAAGGGTTATGATTTTAGCAGTCTATGTATGAATGTTTGTATACGCGTATGTTCCACCGTAGCTGTGGATTTTCAACACTTAATTTAAATTTTATGCGATTGGGTTTTTTTATTATTTAAATTATTTATTTTGTTATTGAAATTATCTTGGACCTAAGCTGAATAAAAGTATTTTGTTAATCAATTTTATAGATCATCCTTTAGATTTATTTTCTTTTAAATAATATATATAGACAATTTAATATTCGAATGACTAACATAATGACTTTATCGATTAATCAGCAAAATAACAAACTATTTAAGTGAATTGCTAATTTATGTTTAACTAGAACATTCCATTATTTTGATTCAAATTCCTTGTAACTTAAAAGCCAATTCTTTTTTTTATTTTAACTAACAGTTGAAAAGTTTATTGCTTTTCGTCAAAGTTGGTGTTACCTGCCTGCACTGTTTACAAAATTTGAAACTTCTTATAATCCAATGAATAACGATAAAAACAGGATATTACTTCAGAATTCCTTAAAATAAAACCGATTTACGTCAAACTTTAACAGTAGCTAGGGAATGGTGCAATAATCAAAAGTTATACTCTACCGTGTGCTTTCCCTAATAAAAAAAATCTTATTGAAATTAAATCGGAATGTGTAGAAAATGATTTCCTATTAAATCCGATATATTTTATTCCGATTTAATTTCATTTGGATTGAATAGGATTTTTTTATTACGATTTACCTTGGGTGGTGGATCTACCCCATCTCTTTTGGTGAGGTAAAAATTGCAACAATAAAAATAACTACAGAAATTTGATAAAACAATAAATATTTGAAAAAAAAAATGTTTTGTAAAGTTTTTTCGAAAAATCTAAACTCCTTAATTGTTGTTCATTTAAAACAGATTTTATGTATATACTACCCATCATGAATGCCCAATTCAAAATATGTGTCTAAAAAAAACTACAATTATTTAACTCCCCCAATTTTTTAAATATCTAAATGATTCAAAAACCATTTTACAGGGAATCTTAAACAAAATGTAAAAGATAAAGGATAGATAAATTGTTTCAAATCCTTACTTTTAGAAAAAAAAAATCAAGTAAAATGTTTAGAAAAACTCCTCCATACTCAATTACAGATTATTAATGTTAAAAAACTGATAGATGTTTAGAAAAAGACAGTGAACTCCTCCATACTCAATTACAGATTATTAATGTTAAAAAACTGA
This sequence comes from Chrysopa pallens, assembly GCA_020423425.1. Classification (NCBI taxonomy): domain Eukaryota; kingdom Metazoa; phylum Arthropoda; class Insecta; order Neuroptera; family Chrysopidae; genus Chrysopa; species Chrysopa pallens. The sequence continues at coordinate 32,741,990 of CM035595.1, read as the reverse complement.
TAAATCAATTAATTTTTATACTATAGAAATTACAACCAAAATAAATATTGAAAAATAAAACTCTTTTTTATTGTAGTAATTAAATATATCAATTATTCAGTTTTAGGTTTATTTTAGAAATAAAAAAATGAGTTGTAACGTATAATTTAGTGTTTAAAATTAGTAGCTAAATCGATCTTATTTGAAATAATTTGAACCTCAAAACCGTTATACAGTTAATTTTTTATTGTAACTGAAATAAAAAAAAAGTCTAGTTTCATCAAAATATATTTTATTTTAACCTTAAAATAATTGTTTTTTACAATATCAACAGTTCAAGAAAAGAAAATAATTTTATTTTAATTAATGACAGATTTTTTTACAATTCCTTTAAATATTATTATTTTTTGTATGTACACCAAAATTTAATTTTGGCAGTGCATTCATACTTTTTTTTTTTTTTTGTAAACAAGCAAGGCCTCAAATTATTATATTATTTTTATTTTTTTGAATAGTGCTGAAAAGTTTTTAATATGCTTCTACTTTTTTTTTTAATAGCATGGCAATGTTTAAACTGAATTAAATTTTTCATAATTCTTTGAACTGAGAGAGTTTGCATGAGGTATAAATTGGTGAACAAATTTGTCTTTTTTATCATTTTTATTAATTAGCTATGATTTAAACTTTCTAATTTATTTTAAAATTGAATAATACTCAAAATAATTAACTTTAAAAAAAAACGAAAAGGGAAAGCATTTTGTATTATTATTTTAAATTGTTATTAATTTGAAGGGTTCAAATACAGTTTGCCACTGTTTTAAAAAGCACATGTAATTTTTAATATTATCGGTGTTTTTTGGATACAAGCACTCGTGAGCGCTTTTGAATACTCAGTAAATTATCTCTTTTGAATTTGAACACTATAACCAAAGAATATTACAACTAGATAAAAAAAATCAATGAATTGATTCATAGATCTTTTGTAACAATGACTCATAATTTTCTTAGATTCTTGGTCTGAATTTTCACCATAATAAGAGTGAAGTATTTTGAAATTTTAAAATTTTTACAAAACGAGGGTATATGATGTCATTTCATGTAATGTCTCAGTCAAATATTATTTATATGAACGCTTTATTCGAAACATAAAGAAAAACTCACATAGATATAAAGGAAAAAAATTTGACCAAAATTTTTACGTTAGTGACAGGAAAAACATTTTATTTAAACCGTTAGCCTCCATCTCTAGACGTGTTTAACATATATTCAAAGCTTCTAAATAAACTTCATTGTAATATTCTTAGGTATTAATTATTTTCTAACTTTAATAATTTCATTGATTTTTTTTAACAATAAGTAAAACTTCACAACTCTAGATAAAGATATTTAACAAAATGATCATTTTAAAAGTGTTATCTATTTTAACAGTGAACGTGGGATTACAATTATGTAGATCAATAGGGAAAAGGCACCATCAGAGCTTTTTGATCACGCAAACCTATTTCTGGATTAAAATTTCATTTTACTCTCAAATAAGTCCATGAACATCAACAAAATATTTTTAATTGATTTGAAAACAAACATCGATCTACAAAGTAGCCCGCAATAAAAGAAAAGAGTGATTTTAAACAAAAACGAAAAATGTTATCATTAAAATCTTAAATTTATTCCAAACGAATGAAATATTTTCCTGGAATAAAAAGTAGTGTCATTATGCAAAAAGACACGTTTATCCTACGTGAAAGAAGGTCAAGTACTTTTCGCCTTCATCTTATTCAATTTATTCGTCACCATATTGTCTGGAGATGAAGTTTGTTCTGCATACAAATAGAACTTTTCATGTCAAATAATACGATTCTCTTTTATTTGGAACTTATTGAAGATGAAAAGGCCTATTGATTTTGTAACAAGTCTGGAAGAATCTCGAAATGATTTTTAGTAATTAAAATGCAAATAAGTCTGAATTTCAAAAGTTAGAAAATTTCTTCAACGAAATGAACTGAAAATAGTAAGGTTTAAGTGGCCGTAATGGCTTTTTTACACTATTTAAAGCTGAGACGTAGGTTTCTACATTAATTAAACCGTAGTGTGGTCGTAACCTCAAGATCAATAAAAAGTACACCTAAGGATGTCTTTCAGGTACAGATTTTCGTTTTTCTATAATATACTTGGATCATTAGAGATGTGTAATAATCTAAGAGTTGATAGACAATTTTATATGAGGTACTCTGAAAACTTGTTTAACTTATCTTTAGCAATGTCTTAACATAAAATTTAAATCTAGCTGAAGGGGAGTGGGGCTAACTATCTCATACATATGCCAAACCTTTCCCGATCACCTGGTACATATAAATGACACTAAAATTTTCTACCAAGTAACCCAATCTGTGATGAAAAAGAACCTAATGTAGTACTCAAAGCACTAAATTTTGTTTTAACTAATAATATTATGTTATAATAGCGCACGAATTTTGTAGTGAACCATTTATTTAAGTATATAAAAATTAACTCAAGCATATAAAAAAATAGCCTAATTCGGTAAAGTTAACAATAAATCTGACAATCCTAGTTAAAATGACTTATACCTTAATGAAAATATGTTTTTTCAACTTATAAAATTGATTTTGTCCAAATCTCAAGCTTAAACAAATATTTTTTTTCCAAATTAAAAAATTGAATTTTAAAATAGTCTGAGTAAAGTTTAAAACCGATAAAAACATCCGGTGTGTTTATTTTTTGTTCGATTGAATATTTGAATTTCAAAATGTGTCGACAATTTTTTTAACCAAAAGAATTGCAACTGCAATTGCAAATAATAATGTTTCATTACCGTTTAGCGTCAAGTGCCCGATTGCTAAAGATGATTTACACAAATTTTCAAGTTTCCTCAAACTTATAAAAATTATCTTCCAGTTTTCCTACCAATAAATTAATTTTATGTAAGAAGAGACAATTGTTGTAAAATCTGTTTGATAACAATATTGTAACCGTAACCATCTTAAAAATTTTTATAATTTTAGTTTACTTGTAGATTATATTCAACACTGCGCCTCTTTGATAACATTAAACGATTAGATAGATTACAACGATCAGCTCTCCCATTATGTAAATCACAATATCATATTAATAAATGTTTATTATTATTATTTTTAATTAAAAATATTTATATATTTAACAAACCGTATTTTAGAACCATAAACAACTACTTAAAAATTAACTACAAAATAAAATTTAAAGAAAAATTTCTTAAATTAAAAACTGTCCATAGTAAAATAACAAACATAAATTAAATGTATAAGAAAAAAATTTCAATTTCGCATAAACTGAATTACATAAAAAAATTTGCGTTCACCCAAAATTAAAAACCCTAGCGTATAATACTTAAAAAATGATTCAGTTTATGGGAAACAATTAAATACGAATCAAAATTTTGAAATAAAAAAAATTATTCAGTAAAAAAAAAAAAATTTAATTTAAAAACTGGATCTAAATTATTAGAATGTTTTTTAATCACTTTTAGCGAGATGATCGGCAACAAACTTTTTAGCTGAAAAAAATAAAAATTTTTACTTAAATTAGAAAAATTTAACAGACAAAAATAATAAGAGATGAAAATAAAATAATTTTCGCAACTCAATATTTTCATATTTACATTAACTGTATCGAATATTGTAAAAATTAACGCTTTTTCACAAAAAATGGAGGAATTTTGGAGAGCTAAAATTTATATTTCGTGTCATAAGCTAGAAATTTTGCAGAAAATCGTATCCACATTTGAAAATTCAGAACAATCACATTGATTTATACATCTTCATTCGCATCCGTATTAATCAACGCGAAGTTTATGTAGTTGCGGATGTTTTGCCGACAGATCTGGCAGTGCAGCCCCCTCCCTAGCTTAGAATAAAACTTCAAGAAAAGGTAGGAATTCTATTACAGTAATAGCCCAGTCAATGAACTGTTTTCCTAGGATCGTCCCCTGCCTAGGATAATTTATTAAAAATGGAGAAATTAATTATAAGTATGAAAATGGAGAGATTGGCTAATTCTAAGCAACTTTTGTTCTATAAAGTTTTTACTGAAAATTAATACTTTTCGACTTATTCGAGAGTGAAAAGATGAAGGAATCTTCATCAGTATTGTAGTATACGTGTTTTGATAACTATAAACTTTTGTGGCTAAGTATTTTTACCATAACTGGTTTAATTTTTAAGCTATCAAGTTCAACAAAACATGATCCGGTCAAAATAAACATTCACCCTTGCATAAACTACGAAGAAGCTGAAATTTTACATGAACATTCAAGATACCATTATAATGAAATTGTGAAAAGTAACCATCGATCCCATGTGTGCAAAAAATTTTATGCCGAGTCAAGGTTCGCTTAAATGGGATTTTTGGATTTTTATCGAAATTATTAGTTTTATAATAAAAATAGCTCAGACAAAAATTGTAGATCATGCAATTATCTAATAAAAATTGTTCTAAAAGTTTTTCCTCTAAGATTCACTATTTATAAGAAAAAGCAATTCTTAAGATTATAGCTACGCCACCTATGAGTTAAAGTATTTGCCCGTTTTTTTGAACGTGGTTTCCCCCAGAAAGAGTCTACTCCACGGCTTATTTTACTTAATTATAATAGAATGTAAAACAGAGGAATATGTTAACGATTAATACTTTAAAATAATTAGTTAACATATCATTTTAATAATCTGTATAAATATGTTCTCTTTCCCTATTCCCCTTAAATAATAACAAAATTTCATTCAAATTGTAATATAAAATAAAAATAAAAAATTTATTTTGAAAAAATACAATGGTAGTGTCATTATAAATAAAAATTTGTATGAAATACACAAATAAATTTTAGACCACTAACCTGTTTTTGTTAAATTATCAACATTTACGTCAATAGTACCTTGATGTTTTAAAAATAATGGTCGTAATAATCGATTATAAATAATAATTGAACCATTTAATTCTGAAGGAATCATGCACCAGATTAAGAAAAGGCACTAAAAAAAGAAAAACAATATACATTAGTAAACTTATTTCCACTTGTACATTTTAAGTAGAAAAAACGATTTCTGAAGGGTGAAAAAATTTTACGATAAATAATTACACTTTGAATAGTTTAAAATAAACTGCTGAACATTTTTTTAGCATAACGGTTTTTTTGATCGAAATACTATGATTTAAGTGCAAATGTCAGAAAAAAATCATGGGTTAAAAGTCACGAAAAATTTATTTTGCCATGTCTTCATTTTCTCCACTAAAAATATTGTTAATATTTTTAACGCTATTACAATTTATGTCCATAAATGTCGAAAATAATTGCAATGCGCTTGCTTACCAATAGCCGATAAACGACAACTGACTATGTAAAAGAACGGTTTTTACAATTGACTATTAACGCAGATGACTAGAATTTAGTTCAGTTTATTCTACAATTAAATAATGCCCACTTTCGACGATATTTACGTTAACATGATATAATATATAGTCAAATCTTTTACGGTAGGCTCAGGAATGGCTAAGTAGATTTCGTTGAGACTTTCTCGATTCAGTATTTTTTTTACCAAATTTTAGACTATTTTTGAACCAATTGGAATTCTCAACAAATGTATCAATCACTATTTATAATTTGCCGTAAAGACCAATAACTATAATACAACTTTTTCGGAATGATTATTTATGATTTAATTGTTAACGTTATTCAAATTTGCTACGTATTAAAAAAATTACATTTATAACAAGCCGTAGAATTGAATCCTTTTGTGTATATTACACACTGATCTAAATTAATAATTTGAGAAAAACTGGGATGATTTATGTCTAAATCGGAAATCGAGAGAAACTAAACGACTTTGGGAGTCTTCAAATTAAACCTATAGGTAAACAATATATCTTGTGGTAATTTCTGCTTCATCAACCATCTTTAAATCATATAAAATTCAATTAAACATTGACTTGTTTGCGATTTGAAAAAAATATAGAATTGTTTTTTTAGTCAATATTTACTTTTCATACGTAGTTCAAACCTTTGTACTTTATACCGACATTTTTTCTGTTATATTTAAAAAATAAAACAAATTTCATACCTTTAATAACCAATAAACAGGTAACCAGCCTACAATAATATCAGCAAAGAATTCAGATAACGAGAATGCAGCAAATACTACCCAATAAGTTAACCATTTAGTATCATCTTCACGACTTAACGTTTCTAATGCTTTCATCGATGCGAATAGCGGATACACGAAACCAATAAAGTTACATAAAAGTTGGGATGCATAACCAAATACTAACCAAAGTGCAATAAAACCAACGATTCCTGTACAAAGAAATTCCAAATTTGTAAAATATATTAAAGTGACTAATTTTGAAAACAATTAAATGACCAGCAAATTTATTACATACCAATAAAAGCATATAAACGATTTACACCGGTTTTCGCTTCAATAATATCGAAAGCTTGTGTCCATGGTTTCGATCGATCGTTAAGAACATGATTTAATTGTTCTTTAACGTCTTGAACTTTTTGAGACATTTTTTTTAAAATTTTTTAACTGTTGTTGCTTCAATTAATACAAATTATTGAATGTTCAAGGACGACCAAGAACGAGAATTTAGCAAACCGTCAAGATAAATATTTTCCCTGTCATGCGTCGATTTAGTCTATGGTATATTTTTAAAAAAATGAATGGGTATTAGTCATTCATTAATAATATCTAAAATTTAATCAAATTACAAAGGTTAATTTTTAAATAAATTTTGTAATTTAGAATTTTTTTGTAATCTCATTAAATAATAATTTTTTTAAATTCTAGGGATAAATTTTGGTACTAAAAATTTTGAATTTAGTTGTTTTTATCATAGCTAACTTCAAATCGAATTGTTACAAACCTATTATATATATTAATAAATAACTTAGATTATTTTATAAATAACTTAGATTATTTAAAAGATATTTCTATGGAAATAAATCAGATAGTAAAATTATATTTTACAATTTTTTTCAATAAAATTGAATTTTAAATCAACTGATTGACAATAATATTATTAACAAATTGTTCATATTTTATAAGAATTTTTTGGTTTATTATTTTCTATGGTTAGAATTGATTGCTACACACGGGCCCAACATATATACCTCTACCCTTCATAATTATAAATTTGAAGAAGTATGTAACACAAATTTTTTTAAATAAAGGAGATTGAAAGGAGATGTCATTTAAAAATAGATCCATGCTATTATCATTGAACGCGTCATATTGATATTGAATTCTAGATTTGTCCCTAAAAATCATCCAATGTGCATAACGAAGTGGTTGTAAAAAGGTCTTCACATAATATCTTTCCGAAATTTTTGTTAATTTTATTTTTTAAGTTTCGACCTTTTTGAATTATACATATTACTTCCGAGTTATACTTATTGATATCGAAAGTGTTATAAAAAAAAATTTTTTTTTTGCTCAATTTCTAAATTTTTATTTCAGCTTAGCGGTCTATCGTTCTATGGCACTCATTCAGATGAACGAGCAAGATTGGCCCATTTAAAAAATATCTTTCTAGCAATTACCATTCGGCGGAAATGCAATGCTCGAAACTTACCTATTTTTTCTTAAATGTTGATATCTCTATATATATGCGTGGTATGGTTTTTTACATTGTGCTAAAATCGATTATTCTGAAAAATAAAGTCCGTTTCTGCCATAATAATTTTATGTGATAAAAATTTATTTTTTTTTACAAACATCCAAATTTGAACTTAATTGGCGAAGCCGTCCCGGAGGTACATTCGAAAGTTTTAGCTTTTGTAGTTAGCTTTTTCTATCAAAATCTTAGTTTTCTAGAATGTCATTGTTATACATAACTAGCGGCGCGGCACGTGCTTCGCTACGTATTAAATAAATAATAAAAAAAATTTAATTGGAACATCAAATTCATTTATTCAAACAAAAAAATATTTTATTAATTGCTAGCTATTTTTAAATTTAATCCAAAACATTTGGATAAATAATATATTTTGTTTTTCCATTTTGAGCATCAATAAACAAACGTCTGGGGGTACAGACTCTGGAACAGGCAACATAAAGTTGGCCATGTGAAAAACATAATTCCTCCAAATTCACACCACAAACGTGAAGTGTTTGCCCTTGGGCATTGTTGATGGACATTGTAAATGATAAACACACAGGATATTGTAATCGTTTGAACTCAAATGGCATATCAATTGAAATCATAGGGATACGCGGTATCAAACAAACTTCTCCTTTTGATTTAGCAGTTAAGATCGTTAGCTTCAATCAAATTTGGCAATAACTTTTTCACTGCCAATCTGGTGCCATTACATAGTTTTGGTGGATTAATATTTCGGAATAATATAATCAATGAACCAAATGTCAGATTCAAGCAATGCGGTGTCATACCAGCAGGTTCCAATGAATTAAAAAATGGATAATTCATTGCCTCATTAAGATTTATAACACTGTCAATTGATTTATATGCCGTGACTACACCTGGCAGTTTCGTTTGAATTTGAAAATGGCATTGATATGAATGTTCTTCGGTGCTAAAATAGCGCGTTCTCTCAACCAATCATGATTTCTGTAATTCTGAAGAATATTCGGTAAAACACATTCAATCAATTCATCTATAGATTGCACAATTGTACAAAAATTGTTCGGTACAGCGATCAAACCGTTGGTACTATCGATTTGTATTTTGCCATCACCAATTTCTAACAATTGTTTTGAAAACTCAGGCAGCTGGATTATTTTGTAGGTGAATACGCATATTATTGTTCAGTGTCAATTTTTGTACATGTCTCCAAATAACTGATGACTTCAAACAGGCATTTATTTCATCAGCAGGAATTGATCGAGGAATGATAGGCAATGTTTGACGAAAATCTCCTGACAGTAATATCAAAGCACCACCAAAAAGCTGTTGATTACCACGTAAATCTTACATTGTTCGATTAAATGCTTCTAGTGATTTTTTATTCGCCATTGTACACTCATCCCATAAAATAATTGACGTTAATCTCAGAATTTTTGCCATAGCAGAATTTCTCGAAATATTGCAAGTTGAAGTTTCAATCACCTGTACATGCAATGGCAATACAAATGCAAAGTGTGCGATCCGACCACCTTCTAATAATGTAGCAGCAATTCCCGGAGATGCAAGTGCCAATGAAATTTTCTGTTCCGATCGAATAGTCGCTAAAATCAACGATATAACGAACGTTTTGCCTGTACCACCAAGTGCATCCAAGAAATATAATTCACCTGCATTATTGGAATATGTCATATACATGGTTTTGCTGAATATTCAATTTGGTTATATTCGATTGTACAAATAAACGCAAATCATTAGAATAGAATTCCTGCTCACGTTGCAATTCACGGTGAAACAAATCATGTATCTCACGATTTGGTGCGGTCATACCCAATTATACTAATGCTTTATTTGCAATCGGTAGACACATATCTTCAATTATTATCAAAGCTTCGTTGTATATTTCCAAGGTAATCAACAAATTTTGACAGCAAAATGATTTTGTGCGAACTTCACATAAACCATCTACTAAATAGTCCGAACAGCCTAAACATTTGTTTTGGATATGTGAGCCCTTTCTTGAGTTATAAAATTACAACGAAAAGTGGCATTGATATATATATATATATATATATATATATATATATATATATATATATATATATATATATATATATATATATATATATATATATATATATATATATATATAGACTTGAACTTTAAGGTGTTAATGTATTGTTACGTCAATAACAAAAAAACTTTCAAATTTGGCGATATCTAAAATGATTGACAGATTTAATTTTAGAAAAACTTTTTTCTTTAGAGGAAAATGGTTTATTTCAAAACATTTCGATAATTAATATATTTGTGTACGAAAATAGAAATAAAATATAAGCTACATTAAAATTTACTATCGAAAGATATAATCTTTGATTAAAGGTTACATTTATTATAGACGGTCTATTTTTAGTTAATTTGGCTTAGTCAATTTTTTGTAGATTTTGATAAATAAGCATAACTCATATTTTCGCTATGGAGATCAACTTTCTTTAAATTACTAAGGGGTGGTCGGGTATCTTAAAAAAAGTGTTTTATCTAACTAAATATGGTATCACTCATTAAAATCATTATCGACTGAAATGTTCTAAATATTTTTTGATAACTTTTAATGTAGTGAAATATATTGAAGTTATTTAATATTGATATGAAACGTTGAATTTATTTATTTTTTGACAAAACTTTAATGAAATTTTATGAACCACATTGTACTTTGACATTGATTTCTAGATTAGAATTTTCATACATGAGAGTTATTAAAAATTAATTCGAATTAAATTTTTATTTAAAACAATAAATAACAACTTAATTTTTCTAATATTTCTACATTTATTGACTTAAATATTCGAGTATTTTATTTACACTAAATTACACTTTAAATTGAGTTTAATCAGATTGTCCTTTGTAATCTTTAAGATGAACCATAACCCAAAATGGATAAAAACATGCTCCACCAAGCATAGCTGCACCATATCCTAATTTTAACGGGAATGCCATACGTCTTTGTGGAGGACCTGAGATTCCAATACCACTCATGCTTCGTGAGGGT
>CM035595.1:32703023-32731239 GCA_020423425.1 Chrysopa pallens | reverse complement strand
GCTTTAGTGCTTTGATTAAATAATTCTACAAAGCTTTTGACTGGCACTAAAATATTTTATATTTCATTTATAGCTGTTTGAACAAGATTTGAACAAGAAAGAAAGCTGTTTGAATAATAAGCGAAACATACAATTGCTCCCCATTTGCCAATTTGATTGCATTTATAATGTTTAATACATTGCCATTTACAATAGCATTTATTTTATTTACAATATACCACTCATTCATAAATATTTTTAAAAAATTACATAAATTTTCACTTGTTTGCCTATCATTATACTCTTGGCAGGTGAGTATTATCGAGCAAAGTTTAGTCTCATCATCAATAAAATTAGCCGTTACATTTATAAAACTTTCGTTCTTATTAGAAGTTCAAGCATCGATAGTGAGCGACAATACAGTAGCGGCTTTAATTTTTTTTGAGCATCACACAATATTTCATTATAAATATTTCAAATCAAATTAGTAGATAATGTTTTTCTAGAAGGGAGTTGATACTCAGGACAATGAGAAACCATTTGAATTGATTTTCGAACTTCTGGTTTTTCAACGAATCGTTAAGCACGACGTCCTTTGGCAATCATCTTTAGAACTTTTTTGAAAATTCCTTTAACTTAATTGGGTGGATGCTTACGAATATATTTTGAAATAGCTGATGATGAAAAACCATTCGATATAATTTCTGGTGCATTTAGTGATTGTACAACTTTTGAAATGGAAGATTCATCTACATAGATAGCTTGTCGTTCAACTTCAAAAGTTAAAGGAATTAACGAATACTTTATTCTCATACGGCGAGTTAGATACCCATTTCAACCTCCTGCAATATTTATTATCGTCGAATAATATTTGCATTTAGATTTTTTCTATTCGTTTCTTGGACAAAATGCGTACATAAAAATTAAGTATAGTCTTTTACGCTGTTATTTAGATACTTAATCTGCAATAAATAAAAATAATGCATTTAGGTTTGAAAATATGAATAAAATATAATAGTTTAAATTAAAAGAATAAATTTACATATATATTTAAATTTTAAAACGAATTTACGAAAATAACACAATACCTATATTATGGAGTAAGTTTTAACATAAAATAATTAAATATTTACAATATAGTAGAAATTGAAACAAAATTTTTATTTAAGATGAACTTAGTGTTTATTAAGTTATCGAAATTGATGTATTATTGTATTAGTAATGGGGAGCCCGATTAATTAACTGTCCACTTTGATTTTTATAATTAGTTTCATCTTTTGAAAAAAACAAGGTTTTTTTACACACTCTATGAATAGACTATAAAAAACATATCTCTATAGTCTTATTATACCGGTATTCGGTAGGTTGTTTATTCCATGGCAATAACTCAATAAGATATTGAATGGTTTTTGTAAACACTACTCATAACAAAGAATAATAACGAAAATACTATTTGCAGATAATATATTTCTATGAAAAACGCGCAATCTATTATTAATTGACTTTTAAGTTTTTAACGGTTAACTAGTGCCACCCATTAGTAACAACAAGAACTAAGAAACTATTAGTAGAATTATCGTTAGTTCACTTCACAGTTGCATGTAGTTTAACAATGAATAGACCCCGGACTGACGTAACGTAATGACATGCATAGACCAATCAATGAAGTTAAGCAACAGCAGTCAAAATCTGTATTTGGATGGGTGACCACCTAGCAGAACTGTGTACTGTTGTTGTATAAAAAAAAATAACAATCCCCTTTAGTTAATGGCTGTATAGCTGAAAGTAGCTAAAGCCAGAAATTAAAAAAAAAACAATGATTAGCCTATGTAAAATAAATAAACGATCCCGGACTGACGTAACGTAATGACATGGATAGACCAATCAATGAAGTTAAGCAACAGCAGTCACAATCTGTATTTGGATGGGTGACCATCTAGCAGAACTGTGTTACTGTTGTTGTATAAAAGAATAATAAACCCCTTTAGTAAATGGCTGTATAGCTGAAAGTAGCTGAAGCCAGAAAAAAAAAATAGATAAACAAATTATTTTATTGTTAAATCTAAGGTTGGTAGCAACTGCCTACGGCCTTAATTATTAAAGTGCCACTTTAAGATTTTATAACGTGTTTGTTCCCTGTAATTAATTAAATCTGAATATGTATTTGATAATGCATGAATTTGCCCGTTTTGGTGGTTTTATAGGAAAAACCTGTTTTTTGTTGCAGCTGCAATGGCTATTTGTTACATTAGATTTAAGGGAATTTTTTTATATTTGTATATGTTTGGAGTTTAAGGATTTGGGTGTTCATTTATTATTTGTGTTTTATAATTAGATTACATATTTTTACAATTAAAAATAAATTAATTTGGTCGTAGTTAGATTCGATTGCGAGTTGGGTTTTATCGTTGTTTCCTTGTTTTTTTGATTTGTTTATTTTTATTTTATGTTTATGGCAAAGAGTATAAGATGATATAAACTCTTTGGTTTATGGTATAATAAGATGATTTGATATTTTTTTTTATTTTAGTGATGTTCCAGGATATTTATTAGTGGTGTGGTTGGTATATTAATTTATGCTTATATTTGGTGAGTGAAGTCAAACCCTTAAGCATATTTTTGGTGAGATTGTTAACTTTTACTCTACGTTATAAAATTTTTCCGATATCTTGTCGATGAACTCACCAATTGTATTGATATAGGCTCTTTGATGCGATTCGGCGATTTTAGTATATAGGAACTTGTTTAATATAAGCCTTAAACACTTGTTTTGCCTTAAAAACCAGTCTTTGTAGTTTGTTTTTATTTGTGAGAGATGTGTTTTGTCACACTGGTGCAGCGTAAGTTATAACTGGCCTTATATTGGCAGTATATAACAATCTTTTATTTTTAATCTATAGTTGGCTATTTTTGCTTAAAAGAGGGTAGAGATCCCAGATCGCACCATTTCCTTTTTTAATCAGATTATTTGTGTTCTGTACTGTTGATTGTTTTTGTTTGGGGTTTGATTTTTTCTGGTTAGTAAATTTTTTTGCGAAAATAATATGTTCCGTTTTTGAATTATTTATTCGCATTTTGCAGTTATTTGCATAGTGTAGTATCATATCTAGGTGAATCAGTATTTGTTTAGTGGTGACTTGTGCGTTGAACGAATGCGTATATATTGCAGTACGATCAACATACATCGCCATGTTTGAAGGTGTAAATGAACACCTTCATTTATTCTTATGTAGAATTTGCGATTTTGTAAGTAATTGTCTATCAGCCTAACTAAGTAATTGGGAAATTTTTAGTGTATTAATTTGTACACTAAGGCATTCTGCCAGACTGTATCAAAAGCTTTTCTGACGTCAATATCATTTACAATTCTTGCCACTTGAATGTCTGTGCTATGACCCCTCCTAAAACCGAACTGCTCGTCTCTGATCAGTTCGATCCGAGCGCACATGTGTGTTTATTCTTTTGAGAATAATTTTTTCTGCAATTTTTGAAATTGAACTAAGTAGACTGGTATGCCTATAATTTTTAAGACGGCTGTGGTTTTTAGCAGGCTTGGGTAAAGGGATCACCACCACAGTTTTAATAACCAGTTTTCGTTATAGCGTTTATTATGTACGTTAGTTGTACTAAGGCTTTGGTGGTAAGATTCTTCTGTAGTTTATTATCAATTTCATCATGCCCTAAAGATTTGTTGTTTGGCAAAAATTTAATGTGTTTTTATTATTTCTTTTGGGCTAGTGAATTTTATTTTTTGGTTTCAATCGTCTTGTTGTTTTAGGTAATTTTCAACCGTTGTTTTGACTTGGAGATTCAACGGAGACTTGGTTTTTTTCAGTTGGTTTTCAGTTCTTTGTCTGTAAATAGTGTTTGATTCTTATATTTTATAACAGGGATTGAGTTACGAACTTTTCTATAGGATCTTGATATCCTCTAAAGCCCTTTTTTCGCCTGGTTTTAGGTTTTCAAGAGTTTTTTTCTCATACATTGTTTAGTTCTGTTTTAATGTTATTTTTAATCTGCCTATTGAATCTGTTGATATCCTGTTTGAACGCGATTAGATTATCCTTTTGATAGTATTTTCTAAGTAAATTGTCATGTTTAATTAGATTGTTAGTATTTTCGGTTATCTCAATGTTGTTGGTGTTCACTTACTCCAACGCTTTATTAAATTCCGGTAGTGTATTAATCTTGCTATCAATATCAATTCTCTCATTCAACATTTTGCTAAACTCTACCCAGTTGGTGTTTTTATATGATACGATTTTTCTATTTACTATTTCCCTACGCGGATCTTTCAGTGTGAACATAACGGGGTTATGATTTGAGTTCAATTCGGGTACTGATTTAGGTTTTGTTATATTTGAAACATTTCTATTGATAACCAAATCAATATACGATGAATGATATTTATTATTTTATATTTAACTAGCTGGCCCGGCAAACGTCGTTTTGCCATATATTTCTAATCAACATTTTCTAAATACATATATAACAACATATTCTGAACAACTTTCCTCCATTTCTTAATACTGAAAGCTAAGGCAAATCAGAATAAATAATGATATTAATTTATATTTTAAAGCATACCCGGTCACGTTGCGGTGACAATTGATATTACATCGATTGCATGCAAAATTTGAAGCAGATTGGTCAAAGGAATCCCGTTGTATCATACAAACTTGGCCTCTGCTTTTCATCTACTAAGGGGTATAAATTCAGAAAATCTTTTCTTGTAGGATGCCCGATATTTGATGTGTAATCCACTATTTGGTGTGGGATACCCGTGACACGAAATATTTGTATATACACTCGTGTTTGATGTGAGCACCCGGAATGTTCCTGAACTTTCACAAATATTTCAAGACCAAAGTTAGCCAAATCGGTCAGCCGTTCTCGAGTTTTAGCGGGACTAACGAACAGCAATTTATTTATATATATATATATATATATATATATATATATATATATATATATATATATATATATATATATATATATATATATGTATATAGTTTTTTATAGATACAGATGTACAATTAATACATATCTTTTATGACATATATGCAACCATTATAACATAAATGCATTTAGCATTAATTTTTACATAAACATCTGTGTGTTTTGTTTTTGCTATAATTCATATAAAAATTAAATAAAAAGAATTTGTATTAAGTATTAGAAAAAAATAGGAAAACATAGTACAAATTTTATTTAATTAAGCATATTAAAACAAAAATATTTAATAAATTCATCAAACAACAAAAATTTGTTTGGCACGAATATTAAGTCCCTCATAAATGCTGACTGTTAAATAAAAAAACAACAAAAAATTTTGTTATATTATTTTTAAACAAATAAAAATAAAAATACTTTTACTATAAACTATTATTTGAAAATCGTTGAGTATAAAAACTGCGAAAACCGAAAGTTAATATCACAGTTCAACGAGTTGTCTCCTTACAATACAATCGAAGAAGACAACCAGTAAATTTTTTTTAATTTATCCTAGTCAAAAATAACTCTTGGAATATGGTAGGAAAACTCGTAATATTAGGGCTTGCTGCTCTATTAGTTTGTGCACAAGTAAGTGATAAAAATTGGAAATTTTAAATTTTATCTATAATAAAAAATTATTTTCATTTATTTAGGCATCTTGTCCAACATGTGGAAATTTGGGAAGTGGTACAGATGTTTGTGGATGCCAAGTGAATGTTGTACGTCCAGTTCGACCACAAAGAATTCAACCATCACCACCAAGAGTTGTATGTACGAAAGTACCCGGAGTTGAAAAATTCCGTCCAATTGGAGATGTTTGCTCATGCGGTAACAGTATTGTATCTCCTGCATACGTTCCAAAACAACGATGCAACTCATGCCAACAACGTTACCAACAAGTACGAAATCGTTTACGATGTTAAACATTTACAATAAAACATAATATTTTGTTTGCGTTCAGAATTTACTCACTGGCAGTCATTTCAACTGGTTTCTGAAGTTTTTCATTGAAGCTGTCAAAACTGTTTATGAAATCATTTCATACGTTTTCAAAAAAAAAATGAATTCTTCAATTAGAAATTGGTGTCGAACATAGCACCCAGTTTAAGCTAGATTCTGAACGCAATCATTTTTTTATTGAAACTAATTTTTGGTTTTCTTTTCTGTCCTCAGCAACTCCAAGCATACAGCTCACCATTACCTTATGCATTAGACTATTCCTTACCAATCCCAGCTCCACCATCTCTAAACAATTTCGAACCAGAAGAAACTGGCAGTGAATACGATTACTTGAATGGTGGCAGCTACGCAGCAACATACGCTGACAGTACTTCATCAAGCAACATTGCCAACGATGATGCTTTCAATAATTTCTACTCACCCCAACAACCTTTGGCTCCAGCTGATGCCGTTTCTCTAACATTGGCATACGGTTTACAACAACAAGCTGCTCGAAGTGTACCGGAAGAACGTTTACAATTTGGTTTCCGTCAAATTCCAAAAGATTCACCAATCCAAAAACAAACCATTGACATTCCAGAAGAACGTTTATTCACTGTTGATCGTCAAATCGTTGAATTGAAACCAAACGTACGAGCATATGGATGTGGTGCAGGAAGTCAATTGGAAGAAGAAGCTGCCGAAGATTTGTTACAAATCCAACAAGATGAATTGGAAGCAAATGACCAAAGCTTATCTGCCAACCAAGCTTACTTGAGCTACAGAGATATTGGATACGTACCAGAATCACTTAGCCAAAATCGTAATCAATATATCGTTAATCAAGCTGTCCAAAGTGCTCAATATGATGATTTACCATCCAGTTCAATTGTATTACGTAATGATGGTTTCGTACCTGGACAAGTAATCAACCGAAATCAACAATTGGAATATTTGGAAGACGCTGATGTTAGTGCAGCTTATGGTAGTGATGAGGATGTTGAAGATATTGGTTACAGCGTATACAGTGGAAGTTATGGTGGCTCATATGGACCAAATAGTTATTCAGCTAATGCTGGTAACAGTGGTATTTTGGTACAAAAATTAAGCTCTGGATGTTCAGGAAACTAACAAGTTGTACTTGATTGTTCATGCATTTTTTTATTATTGTTAAAAAAGTTTTACTGTGTCATTTGTGTGTTAATTGTTATAATTGTTTTATTGTTGCAAAATTATTAAAAAAAACACGTTTTAAAAAAATTGTTTTTTCTTTCTTAATATTTTCCTAACTTTTTCCGAAAAGAAATATTAAAAGACAGATATTTTGAAAAAAATATTATTTTGAAATTGCATTCATTTTATTCTAGGCTTTGTGCTAACCTAACTAGTATTTTAATCTTGGCTATTCAATATTAATTCAGAAAGTGGTTGAATTGTTCAATTTTAGTTAGAAAATCGACCCAGTAATTAAATTGATAACGATCCCTTCAAAATTTATGGGCTTGTGGTTCTAAGCACATCAAAAATAAAAAAAAATTGTGAGAACTGAATAAAATTTTTTATTTTACTTTTCAGAAATATTTTTTAATTGTCTTAATCAAACTGAATTCCGTTTTTAACTTAGTTTAAAAGTTTCTAATTGATTATCGCTAAAAGTTCTACTGTCGTAGCCCTAATTTAGTCTATACATAAAAGAAGTAGAGAGAGGTTAAAACAGAATAAAATATTAACATTTTTAGAACCTTTTTCTGATATTATTAAAACTTTTTGATTTAAACTCTAACACATATTTTCTAGTTTTAAAGATATCTCAATTCAACGAAAGTTTAAAAAACGCTTGACAATCTTTATTTTTTATTTTTTTTGGAATTTTTGATGCCTATTGTGTGGTTTGTAGTAATTTTTTTATTTATTTTATTGTCAACAATTTTGATGTTTTATAACAAATTTGATGTGTATTTTTATGTATTTCAACAAAGCGAAATAACTTTTACTAATTAAATTCGAAATATGCTCATTATTAGCCTTCTTTATTAATTGTAGAAAAAAATTAAAAATAGAAAACAAATAATTAATGGCTCTAACCATAACGGAGAAAATTGATTAACATAATAACAATTTTTAAACAATAATTTCATCTATTTATAGTTAAAAAACAAACATTTTTTATAATTGAATTTTTATTTTTATGGTTCAATTGTTATAGTTAAATTTTTATGGACCGATTTTGTCCGTTCACGAACAATAACTTTTTCCGTTTGGATATTTTTCCAGAATGAAATTATTTTGATTATCTTATTTTCACATTGTTAAAACAATTTTTATTTCTATTATTTAAATAATTGCTTTAAACAAATATATTGTTTATTAGAGTAGTATGCACAAATTATTTTTGAGAATCTAATAGCCTAAGATTATTAGGATTCTTAGATCAAAGTTTTGCTATGGTTTTGATTTGTTCACCATCTGTGTGTTTTGTTTGCGTCACTGAACATGAATTTGAAGTTTACAGACAAAAAGTTTACTCACAAAAGTTGTGGGTTATATCTCAGAAAGGAAGCCTTTTATTGACATGTCCATTGAATACTAAATTAAAGTAGACAAATTTCCTACATTTCTGATAAATCACGTTATATTTTTGTGTAACAATAAATACATGAATAAAAAACAATCAGATACGTTTTTTTTAAAAAAATTATGTTATTAAATAAAAAACTTAAATAGGAGAGGATGATGGTTTAAAATATGATTTCCATTATTCGGAGTGAAGACATGGGACAACAAGCCACATACGCTAAGTTTCCATTTTATTCCGATTCTTTTTGGTTTTAACAAATAACAGTAGTACTGTTATTGACGCTGTTTTTTCAACGATTTATAAAAATCCCATGTATATGTGTCATATTTTAGTAGCCATTGGGCTTTTGTCTCTTATTGCCAAACTCAATTGTTACACATTATCTGCGAGTACTATATGGTTCACATTTTTTTCCAGTTATTGTCAATGAAGATAAAAAAAAAATTTTTTTGCTCTAGGCAAAAGCTCACTGCGACAGAACTGAAACTTTTTATGGAATTCGATATTCGAAAACTGTCAATGAGTGTTCAAAAAATGTACATATTTTCTCGAATTAATTAGTAGTTTCATAAATTTATAAAACGAGAACGACATATATAATAACAAAAAAGGACAGATATGGTAACAGAAAATGGAGTACGTCATATATAACTATAAAATGATTTGGTGTCGTGGGACACCAGGTAGGAACGAAGTTCCTTCGGCTAATGTAGAATCTACACAAATTGCAAAAAAAATTCAATTTTATGTAGGTTTTCTATTCATGAGTATATACTATGCATTGTCGTGGTGTAGTGGTAATAGAAAGAGAAGGGATGAGAGAACGAAAAGAAAGAGGGAGAAAGAGAAATGTATTATACACTACTCGCTTGTGTATGCGACTTTCGCGCCTGCGCACGTCTCATTTAACGGTTTTATTCCACGCACTTTTTCTTACGGTTTTACTATCACATTTTTTTCAGATCGGTCGCGCAGCAAAATCCCTATCCCCTCCAAGCCTGCCGTAAGGAACTTCGTTCCAAAATAGTTAAAAAAGGGTAAGGATAGATTGTTAAGATTTTGTGTTTACTCTCATGAGAAGAAACTTTAATGTAAAAAAGTTTCAATTCAAAAATACAACGCACGATAATTCTTTAAATAATTTACAACAAATGAATAAATATTAAAGAAATGATTATTTAAAAGCGTATGCATTAAAGTGTATGTATTTTACATTATTTATTTTTTTGCAATACCAAGATAAATTATGCTCATCACTAAACGCAGCTCTTATTACACATAAATAAATGTTTGAAGCTTAAAGCTAGAAGAAATGGTTTCATTTCTTATTGTAATATTTTTTACCCGACTACGACAAAGCCAAAAGGATGGGTTACGTTTTTAGCAGTCTATGTATGTATGTACGGATGTTCCACCATAGCAGCTAAACTACTGAACTGATTTTGATGAATGAGGTGTCCATCGATTCGTAATTACAGTCCGGGTGTTATGAAAATGCAATCAATATGGTGAAATATTTTTTTTGTTTTTCGTAACATCGATTTATTTTTACGCTCCGAAAAACGTAGGCTATATTTTATGAGAAAATCAGTATGACGGATGATCCAAAAGTAAGGATATCAAAGTTTTTTATTGAAGTATGTTTTGTGGGGGGGGGTGAAACGAAAGAGCCTTCATTTACAGTTAAATTTATATTTATCATAATCATTCACCAATCCCAAAATATTTTAAATAAAAACATAAGTTTAAAAATACTAAAATTCTCCTACGGTAATGTGTCCTCTTAAAAGTACGAAACAAGACACGATTCCCATTCGAAATTTGATAATGTGATGTCCAGCGGATAGCCGTGGTCACATGTCATCTCTAATATGAATTACTTAGTACAAACAACTCTTTCGGCATGTGATCACAGCTATTCTCTGGATATCACATAATCAAATTTCGGATGTGAATCTTTTCTTGTTTCGTAATTTTAAGAGCACATTAGTGTAGGAAAGTTTCAGTTTTTTTAAACTTATGTTTATACTCTATATTTAAATAAATATCACACAAAACCAAAAGTTTTTAGCCAATAAATAGTAAAAATTGCAAAAATTTGGGTTCTTATTCTACCGACCGCAAAAAACTGAAAATATTTGTATTTGACCGCAAAATATTTGTAAGTTTTTTCCACCTAATGTATAATAGCTCAAAAGTTGGAAAGTAGACGTCACTATTCAGTTTCTGCCCCTGTGTAAAAAATTTTTAAATCCGCGACTGTGTCTCTAAACTAACATTTCTTTAAATTTTAAATACCCTTGAATGAAAATGAGTAAAAACAAAAATTGTATACACTATTTTTAAATAAAACAAAAAAACAAAATGAAATTATGCAAAATTCAAAACATTTTTAAATGCGGAAAATATTATTGTTAAAAAAAATATTAAAAATATTATGATTTATAAAAATAAAAATTTACTGTTCCAAGCAAAATTTTTAACATAAACTATTTTTTCAAAAAAATATAAATAAATACTTACATATTTTTTAAAAGAGAATTATAATAAGTATAAATATAAGCTGAAACAATTAACGAAATATATTCACTTTTAATTTATTTATTTTAACGTGAGGTGGTGACCATTATAGTAATTAATTTAATTATTAAAAAAGTAATAAGAATTTTCAACATTAAAATGAAATATTCATTTACTTTGATTGTAACACTTTGTGTAATTGGAGCAATAAACGCTGATTGTGGATGTACATCGGTAAGTCACGATGATATCAATTCTTTGCGATTTTTAGAAATTAAATTTTCAAAAAACAAATTCTCCTTATTTTAAAGAGAGAGATTTTAATATTTGAAATTTTTTTAAATCGAAAAATTTTTCGATTTAAAACGACAAATTTCGTAAATTTTTAACCTTTTTTACAAAACTAATAAATTGTAAATTCTGAGTATCAAAAAAAAAAAAAAACTTTAAGTGCGCAAAAATACCCCAAACAAAAAATAATTTTTAAATTTCTTTTTTGAAATTTTAACATTCGATGGCGAATTTGTTTCTGGCGTTAAGAAAAAACTTCCACACGGACTGGACTCGATTCGAATTGAACTTTTTATTTATTTTTTTTATATTAATATCAATTTTTTTCAACAATCCACATTTTTTATCGTTGGAAACTTTCGATTTAATTAATACAATATAAAAAATTTAAAAAAATTATTTATTTTCTAGTGTTCCAAAGGAAATTTACAATTTGGGCCATCAAATTCAAATGTTGAAATCATTTATAAAGGACAACCATGCCCTTGTCAACGGGTAAGTTAATTTTTTAATTTTAATTTTGGAAACTTGGAAGTCCATACATTTATCAAGTATTTATTAAACATAAATAACCTCTTATCAACTTTGAGCTAAAATTGATTCGAAAATTTACCAAACACATTTCAAATCAAATTGCAAATCGAAATTCTTTAGGTTTATTGAAAAAAATGAAGCTAAAAAAAAAAATCAATTACTGCATAATTTTTGAAAAACCATTTAATAAATTACATTCAACTAAAAGTTAGTTAATATATGGACTAAATTATTAAAAACAAATTTTATAAAATTTTTATTCAAAAATTATTTTCGATCAAGATCGGTTATCAAATGCCCTATTTTTTTAAAAAGATTTCTATAATGGCATAATCTACTCAAATCAAAACTACGATTCAATTCTTTTCAAATTGAATTGGAATATAAATATTGAATCGAAATTATATTTTTAATTTCCGATTTAATACGATTTATACTTATTCAAAATTTGAATAGGTTTTAATTGAAATGAATGGGAAATAATTTTCGATTCAAATTTGTATTTAATCGGAATGAATCGGAAATTCCGATTTAATTCTATCCACTTTCTTTTATTCAATCTTGTATAATATTTACTCAATTACTATCTTAAGTAGTACGTGCTTGTATTCAAAAGTTTATATACTGTATAATTTTTTACATATAGACTAGCGAAGTAACTACGTCAGTCTGCATACTTGTTCTTTATCTGTTTGTATTTGTCTTACTCATAGCTTGAATGCATGGTTAATATTCTACCTTTTTATACAGATAAAATTTATAAAAAAAATACCACGATTATTCTCAAATTAATATCGTTTTAAATTTTACTTTCGAAGTGTTCATCGAAACAAGTCTTCTTTAATAGCAATAATTTCATAATAAAAACCAAAAAAGTAATTGGTAAATTTAAACAAAAGGATAAATAATAAATTGAAAATCAATTTTTCATAAATTTATTTTTATTTCAGGCTCTTCCATATCAAGTTGAGATTCCATTAAATAGTTTACCAGAATCACGACGATCCTATGAATATCAAGTTGTAGCACCACCAAGACCTTCACCACCACCTCAACGTTTTGTCTATAACTATCAATTACAAGTTCCAGTTCAACAGCCTCCACAACAACGTTTGAATGGTTTACTTGCACGTCTTGATCGAGTTGTCTTACCAGCCCCAGGTAACCATTTAACATTTATTTAACCAATAGAAAATTAGTTCTTTATCTACTTGTAGTTAAAAGATAATATTATGGTGCGATAAAGCAATTTGTGCCTTATTTTACTTATTCTTGTTGTTTAAATACAGCCGCACGGAAATGATAATTATACATTGCAAAATCATAAATGCAAGAACTTGTTGTCAATGTTGTTGTCATCAATGATTTTTTAATATTAAATATTATAGTAGAATTAATCTTTCTAAGTGCTCATTGGATGAAAATTATTTATTTTATTTCCATTCATTATATGATTTATTTTCATTGATTTATGCATTTGAGCACATTTTTAACACTAAAAACATATCAAAACCTATAGTTCCTGGTCTAGGCTTTAATATAATACATTATCATTTAAAATATTGTCATTCAGATTTACAAAAATTTATAGATTGTTTAGAAAAACAGAAAAATCTTTAAAAATGGGTGAAATTATCTTTAATGCGTCACTAAATTGAAATATATATAGACGGCATAATCTAAAAACAGGATGTATAAAATTTCGATAGGCTGAAATTGTAGGTATAATCGACATCATGTGAAGACTGATTAGATTTATTTTGCTATGAACAATGGAAAAAGAATAATACTGGCGCGACAATTTTATAGTTTTGTAGGAAACAATTTTTAAGTTTTCGTAATTTGCTTGGATGGAACATTTCATCACGGGTCGGACATTTATTAAAATTTCTTCAAACGTACATTTAGTTTAATATTCAAATTGAGGGCCGGGTATTACCTTGCAAAGGACGCGTTTTCTACTCCGTGCCAGTGACTGAGACATTGATTTGCTTGTCATTTTCAGTTATTAATGTATTAAAAAAAATTTCTACTTAGATTTTTACTTACGAGAGCTTTTTTTTTTAGATTGCCGTAGTGTTAATCCAGCTCTTGCCACAGATGCTAACAGTGAATTGTATTCAGATGGAAGTGACTTAACCTCAATCAATGGTGGTTACAGCAGCCAAACAGTATACTCAAACAATGCCCTTCAACCAAGTACGTATGTGTCGTCTGGCAACGGTTACGATAGTTATCAACAACTCAGCAACGGTTATGGATTAAGCAGCAACAATTTAGGAGTCTACTCATCTGGAATTAGTGGATTAAATGCTGCACAACAATTCGACAGTACTGGAAGTATTACATTAACACCTTGTGATGGAGTTCGAGGTCCAATTGTCGAACAGCTCCGTTACTACGATAATGATGATACCAACGATTATTATAGCAGGTATGCACGTAATGCTAATTCTGAGGAATCTGATAGTTCAGATAGTTTATTAGATAATGAGGAACGATATATTGAGGCAAATGTACCGTATATCCCTGATTCGGATAACTTAGAAAATTATAGCTTAAAAAATTCCGATTATAGTATTTTAGAACAAGTACCTTCACGTCAAACTGAACGGGAGGATTCTTATAGTGATTATGACGATGATTATAATAAACCAGTAAGAAATCCAGTGTACCGTGACGATTACTTTGATGATGATAGTTCGGCTGATTCGGATGAGAATTCGATACCCTATTTATCGAAAATTTATGGTACAATTGAAACAGATAGCTTACAACCTTACTCAGAAGCGTTGAATGTAGACAATGCTTATGCTAAATCAGTCAGTAATTCGGATATCGATACTGATTTATTATACAAATTATACTTAGAATATTTAGGACAACAAAATACTCATAATAGAAGAAGACGCGATTTAAATTCACTCCCGACAGACAAAACTACAGAAGCTAGTCTTCAAGAATTCTTAGCATATTTGGCTGAAAATCGAGGAAGTGACTGTAGTGTTCCTATTGAAAATAGGAATATTAATTTGACAAATGAAGATACTACCGAACAAAGTTTAACCACGACTGACGCTGACATTTATACTACGACAAACAGTGATACCACTACAGAATCTTTAATACCAACTACAGTAAAAAATGACCATCAATCAAAGAATTTTATTGAACATGACCAATTAAAAGATTTAATGCGTTTATTTGAGAAATATAATAAAATAAAAGAATTAAATCATAACAAAAATCCAGTTTCATTGCATAAATTTTTCGCTACTTATCCACAAGCTGCAAAATTAATGAATAATTTTGGTAATGCTCACAATAAACAGTTAAGAGACAATGAAATAGATGTCACTAGTAAATATTTCCAACCTCCAATGTGTCCAACAATTCAAAACTTATTAAAGCATCCTAAATATAGTACTAAACAAATGGGTGATATGGGGGTACTTCAATATTTACCAGAATTATCACCAAAACAACCAGAAGTTGCTCGATATTTACCTCCAAAACAACCAGAATCTCAACAAATTGCGCGGGAATTATATCAACAACGTATTTTTGATATAAATGGTTTAGATGTGGGACCGATTACACGTAAAGCACGCTCATATGCTACAAATCCAAAACCAATGTTTGGAACACGATTTTTACCAAAAGTTGAGAAATTACCATATCCACAACGGAAATTTAATTTACAGCGGGCGTCAACCGATGATTTCAGTGAAGAAAATAGCGAAAACAATATGCACATGCGTACCGAAATGTCAGAAAATGTTAATCAATTTAATTCAAATACCGATCAATTATTTAAAACAACTCAATCAATGCAAGAAAACTTTGATATGTCGTCCAGTGAAACCGGCGTTGAAAAGGAGGACTCGACGACGTTGTATAAAGCGATCGATTTAAAACAAAAACTACGAGAAAAACAGCAACAAGATTATGAAGAAGACTCGAAATTATATGAAAAATATTTAGAAATACCCGCGCTTAAAAAACAAGAAAACAAATATAATAAATACTTCCGTATTCCTGAATTTACAGCCATCAATATCGAACAAACAGCTAACTCTGATTTATTAAAATTACATAAACCGGAAATAATTCTTCCACCACAAATGGCTAAAATTGATGAAGAAAATTTTTTTGAAATTGAACGCGAAATCCAAAGCAAAGAACCTGTTTATGCAAGTTCTATAAAAGTTCCACCAGGTGCGGTCTTGTTACCACCTGGCCAAAAATGTAAACGTCATAATACGCCATACTGTTCTTGTAAAAGTACGGTGTCATCACCAAAAGTACAATTTTTTAATTCAATTGCAAAACCAGCAAAATTTTCCCGAATTAACCATATGTATGATAAAGGTTTTGGGGAAAATTTTCATAACTTTGCCTCGTTAAAATTAAAACGAGAAGAACCTGAACAAATTCTTACACTCTCTAATTTCAATTCGCCTCTTACTTTAGAACAAGAAGGGTCATCAGTAAATGGTCTTGATGTCAATTCTAGTGTAGAGTTAGACTCTACTGAGTCTGTGGAACGTTTTGAACGGACAATTAGTTTTATTTTAAGTAAATTACGTAATTCACGATTATTAAATTACATTCGTCGTAAGTATAATGACCGTTTAGCTAGAAAATTAGATGGAGTTGTTCGAAATATGGATGCCATTAATACCTTAAACGCGATTTCAAGTACGAACAGTGAAACTGATATAAATATCGGTGCACATTTTACACAAAACGCAGGATTTACATCTAACGTAAATCGGTTCAGTAATTTTAATACAATTGTTCAACAAAAACCAAAACCGAAAATTGTTTACGATCATTTAGGACATAAATATGTTGAAATTGATGGATTTAGACGATTAATACGTCCAAATATACAAAAACAAGTTGAGGTTATAAACCGTCGAATTGATCCTTGCGTTGAAACTGTCGATATTCGTTCTAATCAACTTCAAACCAGTTGCAATCAAAATAACTATCAAAATAGTTTAGAATCGGAAATAATAGTAGAAACTAATGATATTTTACAACGTGAACCGATTTATAAAACGGAAACAATTGAAATTATTAAACCAGAAAAACATGTTTATTATCCCGAAGAGAAATTTATTATCCAACAGACAAAAGTTGATCAACAAAGACCAATAATTACAGAGGAAATAAAATTATCTGAAAATATTGATACCGGGTGTCAATCAGATCAAATAGTCATTGATCAAGGACGAGAATACATTCAACGTAGACCTTGCCAAGAGCAACCTCAAATCGTAGAAAAAATAATAACGGAAGAAAACCGAAATACCAACGGAGAAAACGTAATTATAAATGAAAAAATTATTAAAAATTCCTCCGGAGAACGGGAAGTAATTAAAACAATTGAAATTGAAGAACAAAACGTTGTACCCGAGCGTAAAATTGAAATAATCGAAGAAAACATTGTTCCTCAGCCAGTCAATGAGGTAATAATTACTCAAACTGTTGATCAACCACAACAAAATGTTGAAAGTGCTGCAAATATTGAAATTAAAGAGACAATTAAGAAATACCAAATACCTGTAATCAATACGGTGGGATGTACAACACATAATTGTGATCGACAAGTCGAATCAACTTCAAATCAACAAACAGTGATTGAAAATCAAAATATAGTACAAAATAATGCAATTAATGAATATCAAAAATTACAACAGCTTCAACAGTTTGTAAATTATTTACAGTTATTACAAAACCAACAACAAAGTCATCAACAACATTCGAACGTTGATTTAACAAGTTTGAATCAGCAAAATAATAATGCTCACTTATTAAATGCTCTATTATTAAATCGTTTACGGGTTAATAATAACAATAATATTGCTACACCCGTAGTACCTGTAGTACAAACCGTTCAACCAACTGGTACCATAAAATCCTTCGTCAAAAACTCCCATTCATCTGAACATTTGACCGATATTAACTTACATAAAAATGACATAACCTCAAACTATAATCAACGTAATATAAATAGTTTACCATTAAATAACTATTTAGGACAAATTAATTTACAAAATATAGCGACTAATAATAATTTAAATCGAAATTTACATACTCAAATTCATTCAAACGAAGAGACTGGTACTAATAGCTTACCATTACAAAACTATTTAGGACAAATTAACTCACACAATATAGCGACCAATAATAATTTAAATCGAAATTTACATTCTCAAATTCATTCAAACGAAGAGACTGGTACTAATAGCTTACCATTACATAACTATTTTGGACAAATTAACTCACACAATATAGCGACCAATAATAATTTAAATCGAAATTTACATTCTCAAATTCATTCAAACGAAGAGACTGATTTAGATGTACATAAAAATGTAATAAATAATCTCAATTTAGACATTTTAAAACATCATCAAACTGCATTAAACACAAATCATGCGAAAAATTTTGATTTAAATTTACATCATACGAATAATATACAATTGCCAAATTTATTAACAAATTTAGGTCATAATAATTTACCATTATTAAATAATAATAATTTGCATTTGTTAAATAATTTGGATTTACATAAACAATTTAATTCGTATTTAACAAAACGTGAATCTAATACGAATAAAGATAATAAAGAAAATTGTCCATTGAATCCAAATCATTTGGAATACGATGAATCATCGGTTAGTGAATCGAAATCTAGTTAGAATTTTTTTCATCAATTTTAGAATTTTAACATTTGAATTGATATGTGCTATTTTTACTAAACGACGACAGGCGATTCAAATTACAATATGGCGGAATTAAAAATGCATATGAAATGTAAGCGATGTTCTATTCGGACTTATGACTTCTATTATACAGCCTTCGGAGACATTTTAAGAGTCTTTGAAACAAATAATGAGATATAAACGTAATGTGTAATGTAATGTACATTGTATTTTAATTTTCACGCATAAATATCAACGAATAAGTATTCAAATGTTATGAAACTTGACATGAAAACAGAGGATATTTTCCAAATTTCTAGAGTAAAAATCAAAATTTTATTTAATATTTAGAAATGTTTTTTTGTCGAAAAACTTTACAACAGGCCTTCTGTGACGTGTTACGTGAAAATTATACATGTCAAATATCATAATATTTGGATAATTCTTTTTGTGCATGAATATTTAAAATAATATAATGTATATTCCATTATAGTGCATTAGAGATTGTAGATGTCTCGTTCTACGTTTTATGGATCCTTAACTGAAGAGTTTTTGTGTCATCTATAGTTTCTAATTTTTGGCTAGACAGGTTTTCTTATTAAAACATTGTCTTAGCCAAATTAAAAAATATATTTGACTAAACTATATGATGCATGGAAAACTCTTTTTGTATCCATTGTCGAGAATTCATTTGGAATCACTAATTTTTGAAGATTTAACTTTAATCAGAATCCTTAAAATAATAGGATGAATACAGGTTGACTTTTTTGACACCATTTTTAGTCAATTTTACTGTAAAATATGGCGAAATTCCACTATTCTTAATACAAATAATTATGAATTCAATGAATAGAGAAAATTTAAAGTGCATACAGTCCGCTAATGGTTCACAGTTTTTTTTTTCAATTATATTTGTTAGTGCCATAAAATTCGTTCTTAAAATATCACATATCAAATTTACTTTTATGCAGGAACTGATTATATATATGTAATTTATAATTTCTATAACTTATTTATTTATTTATTATTTATTTATTTAATTTATTAGCAACTTACAAAACGTCAAAAAAAAAGTACAAAAACAACACATTTTCTAATAGTGGTCCTTTATTTTGTTATAGGATCTTGTAAAAAAAAATCCTAACCTTAAAAGCGAATGATGACCCACACTCATCTCAGACACTTCAAGAGGCCTTTTTTTTAATTTTTTAAAATTGTTTATTTTGTTTCAAATAGAAAATTCATTGTTATTTGTTGAAAAACAGTTATTTAGTTTAGGAAAAATAAAATTTTATTAAAACAAAAATATACATAACCTGTTTTTATTTATTTGTTATCTTTGATTTTTCATGTTTTTTATTACGAAAGTTTTCGAAATAGCTTTGTGGGAAAATATTTGTTCATCATTTCGTGTTTGTGTGTTTTTGTACAAGTTTTTTTTTTCTAAATTGTAAATTGTATTGTTTTATAAGTGTTTTCAAACACTCCTGTATCAAATGTCAAAAATTGGTTAGGTTATTTTTTAAGCCAATCGTGTTATTAAATCAATTGTATTAAAAAACAAAAATATAATAAAAATGATTTTTTGGTTTCTAAATAGATTTTATTAATTATTTCACTTCCTACTCCAATTAAGTATATCCAATAATAATTCTCTCAATTTTACATTTATTTATTTTTTTGCGTATTGATCATATTCCATTGAATGCCCTTGAAATAGTACTCAGTATTGAATACTATTAAATTGAATGACCTTGAAAATTAATGCCATTACAAATTTGTATGACCTTGAACTTGATTTTATTATCATTTTTAAATATACCGTGTCTATCAAAACAATCGAAACTAGCAAATAACCTTGTGTAACCATTTTTTACGCATGCGTTGAGATCTAGAAAACACATTGTAACCTTGAATTTGACTTTGACATCAAGGTCATTACAATTGGCTTCAGCAAATAATGTTCTATTGCCAATAAACACAAACTTATATACTGTGAATATAAAAATACCAATACAAGTAATAGAGAATCAAAAACATAAACCATAAATCTGAATTTGTAACGCCTAGTGACATCCGGTTTCAACAATTTAACAAACAAAACGTATACAAATTCGAAAAATATACAAATATTTTCGCAAATTTTGTGCATTAATAACTCAAAAAATACTTATCCAAATGGAATGAAATTTAGTATGTACAATTTTGACATGAAAACGGAAAAGGTATGTTGAAGAATAATTTGCGAAAAAATATATCTAAATATAAAATAAAATTTTGCTCATGATCTTCCGGCGTCATAATGATTCAGAAAATGTTAGAATATTGAATTGAAGAAAATAAATTTAAAAATAAAATAAATCTTATATCCAAATTACAACTCATTCGTTGAATACGTAATGGATATATAACTATTTAAGTGAGCATATTCGTACATCGCAAGGAAGATTTGTGTGCAATGTTGGAAATCTATTTAATAATTAATTGGCAAGAAAAAGAAATTATTAATAATAGTAAAAAAATTATCAGATTATACTACCAATAAATTATTTAAATTATTCTTTCATTATACTCAACATGTATACTTATGGAATAAAAAAATGCAACACTTTTACCATTTTAATTTTTTACCTATTTAAAAACATTAAATACTCGGTTGTTATGTTGTGTTGAGTTGCTTATCAAAGTTAATTTTGTTTATATATCTATTTTTTTATTTCATGAGGATATATTATGTTAGAGTACATTAATTTTAGTCTATTAAGTTTGTAACGCAAGAAAATATTGATTGAAAAGAGATAACAGAGATTGAAAAGATAAGGTGATATTTGGTGGTGAAGGTGTACTGGATCCAATGGATCTATGATCCAACTTTTTTACCATAAATAACAGAAGAAAAATTTAAAGACGAAAAATTTTTTTCCTGAAATATTACGATTTGTCACAATTTTGTCTCAAATTTAGCAAACATATAGATAGTTAAAATACATATTTATATGCTTGTATTTATAACTGTATAGACTGGATATTCATAGTATTTTATAGATGATAATTAAAAATAGTTAAAACATTAATACTCAATCGTATGTCGACTACCTAAACAATTAACTTTTTTAGTCGTTACTTTCACTTGTTTATACAAAAATTTGTAATAATTTAAGCTCTCTATTTTGATATACCCGGTATATTTATTTTGATTTATTTCAGACATACAAGCGATGCATAATCTACGTGAATATCATTTGAAAAATGATTTATAATACAAATTGAAAAATACTAAAAACTAAATGTAATAATTATCGAAGGGTTGTCTCGTAAAAGATCACAATCTCGGATTAAAGAAATATTTTGATGATTAATTGCAATTATTAAAATTAATAGTATACCACTAGATATAAACTTTAACAACTCCCCTTTATTAAATTGAAAATTACAAATATCGTAAATATATATATCAAATCCACCCACAGTTTTTTCATTCACATTAATCTTACATGCTTTCCCTATATATTTCCAAAGTATACAGAAAAATTATTAATTACTTGATAATGCCTTTATAAGGCGAAAGTGCACTCGTAATCTGAAAAAATTTTTAAGTGAAAATCAGACAAAGTTTAAAGTCTCTATTAGTTTATTTAAAAATAATATAAAATTTTACGGGCTTTAAAAAAGATAAAAGAACAACTTTTCATAATTTTCGTACAGGCAACAATTATTACCGTAATCGTAATGAAACCATATACAAATTTTTAGATGGTTATTTAAAACGGAGCAAGTTATCAGCAGCATTTTGAATAAACAAAACATTAAATCAGCGTTTTTACTACCAATAACTCCTGGAGGCATCCTTTTGAACAACAAAAGCAATGTGGATGACATTTAGAAATTAGGAGTATTCAAATGCGAATGCTCATGTTTGTGTATGGGCCAGGCAGGTAGAGATTTTGGAAAATGTTTCAATATTATTTTAATTTATTAAAAATTAAAAATATACAGTGGTCATTTTGCTAAATAATTTAGTTTTATTTATCTATCATAGAATTACACAATTTAACGCCCGGAAAAAATAATCGAATAATTTTATCTACGTTTTTGATTTTTTTTTTTGAAATATAGATGACATCTTTGTAAATTTTACATTCCCGAGTTGCTAATTAATTAGGGTTATACCTCACGACGGTCCAATAAAACTGGCCAGCTATTACCTCACATGAAAAGACATTTTAACTAATTTTTGGCTGATAGCTCATTAGTTAATGGTAAGACATAATTTTTGGGCTAATAGTTGACTAAAACATATAAATCATTAGCTAAAAATTTGGCCAGTGATGATATTAAAAAAAAATAACCTCTGTTTAACTAAAAGCAAAATAAAACAAAACCCTGTAAAAGTAGATTTGATTACTTATATTCACATTACCTAAGTTTATATAGTTATACGGCAGAAAATAAAAGGTTTATTGCACCGCATCGCGATTGGCGATGGAAATACATGCATCATTATAGTCTGAAAAACCAAATATCCATGGTTCGAAACTTCTTCTGAGTATTTGGTGGGATCAGGTGCAATTTATTATGAGATTTTTAAACCGAATGAGACTATCACGGGGATCGCTATCGATTTCAATTGATGCGTTGAAGTCCAGATTTAAAAGAAAAACGACCGCTATACGCACAGACACGGCAAAGTGATTTTGTTACAAGACAATTGTTGCAAAACCAGCGAAAACTTAACTCGAAACGCTTCAATGGGAAGTTCTATCCCACCCGCCGTATTCACCTGACATAGCCCCTTCTGATTTTCACCTATTCCGTTCGATGGCCTAGCTAACGAGCGCTTTCATTCGTATGAAGAACCTAAAAAATAGATCGATTCTTGGATAGCCTCAATAGAACATCGTTTTTCCGACACGGAATTCATATACTACCGAAAAGATGGGAGAAAGTAGTCACTAGCGATGGGCAATACTTTGAATAAAATGTTTCTGTTCCTTATAATTTAAATTAAACTTTTATTTCGAAAAAGAAACAGTGAGAATTTATTAAAGGTCTTAAATAATCCTGAATAATATAGTGGGATACCCAGTTATTCGATCCGAAGCCTAAATATAAAATTTGATGATTGTAGTTATATTGATTCGGAATATATCGTAACAACAGACAGACCGACCGACAGAACAATATTTAAAAAGTACTTATTTTTTTTTGGACTCAGAGAACCACAAAACGTGTATTTCCAATAAAAACTCGACATCGAAAATTTGACTCAAAATCAAGCATTGTATGGGAAAAGAAAGTAAAAACTGTTTTTAGAACATACCTAAAATTCGTAATGAATTCACTTAATTAAATTAAAAGCAGCTAACACTTTCTCCATAGTACTCACAAATCAAAAATAATGCTGAACACAATAAAAAAAAAAAACAGTCATCAAAGGTTATTCACGTAAAAAGTGAAGAAGTTTATTTAGAGCAGAATATGGAGGTACTTAAGTATACAAAAATATTTTATAACGAGAGATATGTACAAAAAATGTTTCCTTTTTGAGCTAAAAACGATTTTAGTTCGAAAAACAGTGTAATCACATCGTTTTTAAATATGGTTATACTCGGCTTTTCAATTTTAATTTTTTGAAAATAATCGTTAAAAATTATTTTTTCATGCAATTTATTTTTCACGAAGTTTGTTCTTCCTCATAGACTTTTTAAATATATAACAAATGCTT
Organism: Chrysopa pallens; assembly: GCA_020423425.1. Lineage (NCBI taxonomy): Eukaryota > Metazoa > Arthropoda > Insecta > Neuroptera > Chrysopidae > Chrysopa > Chrysopa pallens. Next base: position 32,706,962 of record CM035595.1, on the reverse strand, counting down.
TTGAGCTGTGATTTTTTTCCAAACACTTATTTTAAAACAGTCATGAAAAACCAAAATCCTATGAAGCAGGAAAAACTTTGCGAGGAAAAGAAATGATATAGCATGCAAATATAACTGTTAACGAGTTATTTTTGGAGAACGCTTCTTACATGAACCATGAAACATTTCTTGGAAAAATTAAAGAGTTACAAAATATATAATTTTTCAGTTATGTATAAAAAATCATTAAAATGATTAAAAATTGATTCAGCGACATCAGGATAACTAGGCCTAAGGCAGAAAATCTGAATAACATGTATTTTATATTAGACCCTGCACACGGTAAGATTTCTACATAAGACATCAGATTTTCTAATCAGAAATTTTGATCAGAAAATCTGATAGTGTGCTCGTACATATAATACCGTTTGAAGTAGCATTAGAATTTCTGATCCGAAAATCTCTCGATTTTATCTGAAATGACCAAAAAAATAATTTATCAAATTACAATACTTGAAAGTTCATTGGTTTGTTATGGTTCGTTGTACGTATCCGATGATATCCGATGATATGCGCTGGGCCTTATTATACGATTATAACAATTCCATTCACATAACATCCATTTTTGCATTCACAAGTACCTTTAGATCCTGCTCTTCTTGTAAATAGCTAATGAATTCCAGTGAAGGTCAATAAAATTTATTGACCATAATTATTTTTTCTATATATTTTCTTTTTTTTTTTCAAATTTTTTGCTTACGTTTTTCATTTAAACAAATGTAAATATTTATAAACAATATTAATAACCTCTCTATAAACTAAACAAAATCTAGTAGTATAGGTTAGTTGTATAACACAAGGGCGTTTTCGCATTAAAAAACAATATTTTAGGTATATAAACTGGGGTCGAAATGAAAATATGTATTATAACACAGATTGATTCATTGAAGTATGATAGCATTTGAAAATGGTTCAAAATGTATTTGTTAAATGTAATGTGTTCAGTTATTGCATATTGTTATGTTTGATCTCAGTAAGTCCTTATATGATATTTTATTACATTGCTCTTTGTTGTCTGTATGTCTGTCTGTCTGTCAGGTCAGTCTGCTTGCTTGTTCGATACATCGCTTTAGAATTTTGTTCAAAAACAAAATAGGAAAATTTTAAACTATATAATTTTTTTTAGGCTTTAACATGTGGACATGCTCGAAAAATATCAAAAATTGAATTAAAACCAATTGAATATGAATCAATTGTTAAACCATTACGAGTATATAAAGAAGAAATTCCTAGAATTTCGGAATCAACAACTGAATCACCTGGAAGTTTTCAAATACAACAACCAGATGAACCAGAACATCAAATATTACCATCCACAACTCCTGAAGATGTTATGCACGAAGTAACAACGATTAGTCCAACAATACGACAGGATACATATGATGATGATGATGATGACACTACACAAATATCATTGATCGATCAAACTGGACCTGAACCGATGACAATCGAAGAGGACGTCAACGGTGAATTACCTCCACAAATGTATGATTCAAATGGAAATCCAATTCCAATAAATTATATCACACCTATTACCATTAATTCCCCCTATCCTTACGTTCAAACTCATGTACATATCCCAGGTCCCGAAAATTTATACAGTTATATACAAAATAAACGGCCTGCACGCAATTCTGGAGGACGTCAACGTCATTATAATAATTACTATCGACCATACGTCACCCATGAATATTCTCGTCAGGAACCAATCGATTGGAATCATATACAAAGTATTGTTCAGGGTGCTCAAAGACTACAGCCTCATCGGCCATATCAACGAACATATTTTGAGCCACGAGTGATTTCTGCAGCGGATTTAGATGAAATTGTTATAGACAATCAACAGACAAACGATAAAGAAGTTATATTTTTAAGTAATAATGTCGAAACTGTTCCAAGTGTTCCAAAAACAACGCAAGACATTGTTATTAAAAATGTCGTCAGTATTGAAGATGTAGAACCAGAAAATAATATTGCCGTTAAGGAAAATGTGCATCAACTGTTGAGCAATATTGAATTACAACATCCTGAACAAAAAGTTTACAAAATTAATGTGGTAGAATCAGCCGAACATATCGCTGAGCTTGATGATTTAAATAATAATTTAGTACGTTTAAAAATTCAAGGAAAAGTTAATCATCACGAATTGAGTTCTCGTGAACAAACGGTTCAAAATTACAATAACGTGGCTGTAATTAAAACACACCCTGGTAACGGCTTACGTGGTGATTTAACCGTTGATGTTCATGGTAATGTTCGATCAAATGAGCAGCAATCACGTGAGAATGGACGAGTTGATGTTCATGTGCATGGTAATTTACAAAGTGGGGAGAGTGGTAACATTATTGTTGATGAGCATAAACATTATAACATACATCAACAAGTTGCACATTCGAGTATATTGGAACATGATCGTATTCGAGTTGATGCAAATTCACATGAAAGTCGTGAACATATTAATGTAGATAAATATACACGAACTAAAACAAATAATGATAATGAACATGTCAGCTCACATGAACATGTCAAACATGTTGTTGATAATCAACAGGAACATTTAAATTCACATGAACATCGTAATATACATGTTGATTCGAATCGAAATCAACAACGAGTTAAAATAAATGAACATGAAAATTTAAACTATCGTGATAAAATACATAATGAGCGTGTGCATACCTCAGACGGGCAAAATTTCCATTATAAAATAAATCAACATAGTGGAGAAGAACATTTTCATTTAAATGAATACAATCATTTAAATGCTCGTGATCAAAACGAACGTGTACATTTACACGAATCAAATCGTGTAAAATCAACCAATGATCATTTATATATTAATGAACATGCTAGAGCAGATTTACGTACACAAAACGAAAAAATCAATACAAATGAACGAATTGTAATCAATAATGATCGTGATCAAGAGGACATAAGATTTTATAATCGTGGACATATACATAATCGTTTACAGAATCAACATAATCAACAGGAAAGAATTCGTATCGTTGAAAATGTTCAAAATAATGCTGTAAAAGAAAATCAACAAGTTATAATTGAAGATCAAGTACGAAAACCAATACGAATTTCTCCAGTAAATCAACGACCTCAATATATTTCACCACAATTTGGATATCGTAATGTACAACCACGATTACTTAATCAACAAATTCGCAATCGGGCGTATGTAAATGAAAATAATCGATTAGCTAGTAATCGCAACCAACAAAATGTTTTAGTAGTGTCAGATATTTCTCAAAATCATGCTGGTAGAGGACAGATAATAAATCAACAAGCTGATTCAACTATATTGTACTCCAGTAACGAAAACAGTCAAGCTTCATTGCATAATCAACCAAATCAACAGGATATTTTAGTGTCTTCCGGTACCTCTCAAAATGTTATCGGTAGAGGTCAGGCAGTTTATCAACAAGCTGACTCAACTATTTTATATTCTTCTAACGAAAATAGGCAAGGTCCATTGGCCAATCAACAGAATATTTTAGTGTCTTCAGACGCTTCTCAAAATATTCTTGGTAGAGGTCAGGTAGTTAATCAACAAGCTGACTCAACTATTTTATATTCTTCTAACGAAAATAGCGAACGTCCATTGACCAATCCACCAAATCAACAAACTATTTTAGTGTCTTCGGATACCTCTCAAAATGTTCTTGGTAGGGGACAGGTAGTTAATCAACAAGCTGACTCAACAATTTTATATTCCTCTGATGAAAATAGCCAACATCCATTGGCCAATCAACAAAATCAACAGAATGTTTTAATCTTATCAGATGCCGCTCAAAATGTTCTATGTAGAGATCAGATTATCAATCAACAAGCTGATTCAACTATTTTGTATTCCAATAACGAAAATAGCCAAGTTCCATTGTCTAATCAACA